>PVKP010002375.1:91178-124981 GCA_004027715.1 Plecturocebus donacophilus
CTTTTAGAGATTCATACAAGTATGTTGCACAAATACATGCCTGCAATAAAATGTTAAAGACCTGAATGGGAATGATCAACACCAAATTCTAGAAAGCGGTTACCTCTGTACTGTAGGGGGAAAGGAGGAGTACACACGCGCTTCAACTACATTTCTTCTGTTATATTTCTTAAGCTGGAAGATGGATACACAATTGTGAATTACGCTATTATCTAAAGGTCTAAAATATTTAACTTCAAAAAATGCCTATCTCTCAGTATTGCTGTGAGATTTAAATGAAGTAGTGGATTTAAAATATTCAGCACAGTATTTGGTACCTAGCAAGTGCTCTGTAAGTATCAATTACCTAACACCATAACACACGTACATCCACCCCTTCGCCTCCCACCATGGCCTTTAAATTTGTAAATATCATTCGGTGGCTACATAAGACTCCGGACACCTAAGCCTCCTTTATGAATTCTCACCTTGTCCTGCGGCTTCTCTCCTTTATATTCACTCTGTTGAGCTGGGCTGAGGAAGCTTGTCCCTTAGAGCTAACTAAACTAAGTCCCTAACATTGTAATTTACACTAGTTTTCTCTTCTGCCTTGGTTGGATATTGGAAGTTATAATCTACTCTAAAAGGTTCCCAACTCTACATGACCCAGTCTTCCCAATATGGTTTGTGAAATATTTCAGTTACCTATTGCTGTGTAACAAACCACCCAATACTTAGTGGCTTACAACGGCAACTGCCTTATTTGCTCATGATTTTTCAATTTTGGCTGGGTTAATCTAGGTGGTTCTTCTGCTTGTCTTTTGTGTGGTGGCATTCAGCTGTTAGTGCAGCTAGGACTAGGCTCAGCTCAGATGTTGGCATAACTGGGACACTTTCCATGTAATCTCAAAGCTTTCCCCTCTCTGTGTAGACTCTCCACATGTTTACTGCAGCAGGGTAGCGGGACTTCTCACATGGTGGCTCAAAGCTCTCAAGAGCACGAAAGCAAAACAGTCAAGTCATATTAAGGCTTAAGACCCAGAACGGACACAGTGTCATTTCTGCTGCATTTTACTGGTTAAATCAAGTCCCAGCCCAGATGCAAGGGGAGAGAAATATGCACTGATGTGAATACTTTCCTATTATGTCATTTACCAAGCCTGTTGTTTCAAGAAAACAGAGGTGGCCTGGGCACTCTATTCTTGCCCTTTGGTTCATGGGAGAAGGGCAGACAGACTGCCTGCCGCAAGAAGCAGAGTCCTCAGACATCAAAACATCACCTGCCACTGCACATACTCTCTCTCCTCATCCCAGCCTCACTTATAGACACCACTTGATTTAGAAACTCTTTTCCAATTTCACATATGTAGATTGTATGACTACCAGGTGCTAGGCACTATGCTATGTTCTGGGAACCTCAGAACAAATAGCAATGGTTTAGATCATTAAGGATTTCAGAGTGCAGTCAACAAAGAAAGGGGGTTAGAACCTATCTTCCCAGCTGCCATGAGGTGGCCTCACAAACTAAATAGAAAACCTAAAGACATCCGGGCTAGATGACAGCCACAATAGCCACTTGACCTAACAGGCTGAGTCCTTGGTCACAAAAGGGCATTTTATTAGTCTAACAAGGCGTAATTTTTGTAAGAACATGAAGCTGTTACCAGTATGTTGCTTCATTGTATAGATCAACATTTTTAGATTCTAAAACTATAAGCTAGCTACCTTTGCTCTGTGAAACCTAGTACCTTTTGCCTTGTTCATAATAGGTGGCAAAGACACATTTATTTTCATGTTGAATTGAATTTACTCAGTGAGTTTTTTGAATGTTGAGGAAATATTGTTTTACTACACATAATACTTATAATACTGCTATAAAAAATAATACCTGGTAGGCCTCCAATGACACATAGATACACACAAATATGTATATATATAAACACACACAAAAATCCATATATAACATAGCTATTGTCCTCAGTTATTTTAGTTTGCTTTTAGCCAATTGAATTTTTTAAAGTTCCCAGACACTCCAAGAAGCAAATAAGCACCACTTACACGCTGCAGCCAATCACTTTTAATTCTTCTAGCAGTCATTTTGATAATATCAGACATAATGAAATCACTTATCAGTAATGTGGGGTCTAATTCCCCCTATGCAAAATAGTCTATTTTAATTCAGGTTTGGAATCCCTGCCAGAGCTCTCAAGACTGCTCCTTTTATAGGGTTATTATTAAAGAAACTTTATTTTTATGATAATAAATTCTTATATAAATAGACCTCTCACACAATAACACAGAATCCCAGCTAGACTCTCCCACCAGTTGTCATGAAGTGCTATCATGCTCTATATTGCATGAGTAAATAGGAAGCTGGCAGTTTCTGAATTACACCAAGTTTACTGATGAGGGTTATGAAGGTAACTCCCAGATCCCTGAAAAATCTGTCATTGCAATAACATTTTAAATTGAACGGAATCTTATTAAATCAGATCTAAAGAAACTGAGGGCAGAACTGTTATTATCTCTCATGTAAATAAGGATGGGAGCACATGATTTTTTAAGACATGATTTTTTCTTGATGGACTATGTAGCTTGTCTGACATCATTAGGTCCCTTTTGTGGTTTTAATCTGCAGTTTGGACACTCGAAGTGTTGAGCTATTTTCACTCTTTAAAGTGACATGAGTTTGGTTAATGGAAGAAAGAAAATGAACCCCTGATGATCTTCAGCTAAAAGCATTACTTATAGGAGAAATCAGTCTTCTATTTGGGTTGGGAAAAATCAGTTGAAGAGAGGTGCTGAGTGGTCAGGAAATGGAAAGGAAGTTGAAGAAAGGAAAATAGGAAGAGAATGAGTCAAAGCCATCCCCATGTTCTTCACCATTCTTCTTCACAATGGGATCCTTTTTCTTCTCCAAGCTCCTTCTTTCACGCATAGAGCCTGAGAGCCTAAAATTGCAGGAAGAAGAGTAGTGGTACCATTAAGAGCTAAAGGAAAGAAATATCCAGGCCTGCCCTCAGATTAGCCAGGTGCTCTCTCTTTCAGCCTAAAACTTGGAAAATAAGAGCATGCATGGTATGAAAAATAGCTTTGTCTTAAACTATCTAAAGACAAAAAAAGACCAAATTACAATATCAAACTTACTGTGAAAGTGTATTTTATTCATTCCATTTTCCTGTCTTGATACATCTCATCCTTACACATGGATTCATGCTTCACCAGTTACTGCTTATGTTAGAATCCTTGGACCAAATTCATAAAAAAGATTCAGCTCTAACTCTGTTGAATATTTTTATTGTTTAACGGAACGAGATCTGTAATTCATTAACTGCTTGTCATGTGTTGATATGTGGATCGGGAATTGATCAACAGCTGGCAAAATTTAATAAAAGGAGCTCATTTCTGGAGAAACGAGCTCGTTGCCATGCCAACTATCGATCTTCCCTGATGGAAGCTCTGCAGTCAGTCACAAAATGGGCCCTGTTAGGCAGGCCCTACAGTCTGCCCATAGGAAATCACTGGGTCGCCAACCTCAAATGAGTTCCTGAAAATGACTTCAGGTTCACAGTGGAGAGAACTGGACTACATGTGTTTGCAGGAAAGACTCTGGCTCACAATTGAGTAGGACACATCTATTCCATTGAATACCTGAGAATCTTGTCACATAGCTGAGTATGGAATGCAACATTATTGAAATACATTGCATTCCATTTGCGCCGTGCATAGCATATTATAGCCATGGAGAGAGAATGAACAGATTAATTTATTACTGTTTCATGTTTACGAAATATATATGCAAAGAAATCTGTTTACTCTGTGTCATTATGTACTCATTTTTTAGGTGTGAGAAAGATTAATAGCAGCTTTATCAAAGAGAGATCTGGGTCTGTACTGTGTTGTATAACATAAAGGCCAGGGGAAAAAAAGAGAGAGAGAATAATAATCAAAGAACCCTTTGAACTTTTTGAAACTCTGAAAACTCCTTTAAAGTTAAGAAGTTATCAGAATATTTGAAAATGTCACAGATTCTAATTTGAGGAATTCCATTTGCTTTTATAGGAGCTGAGACATCTTCAAATGTAGAAATTACATTTCACTGTATTGTTACCAAGTGAATAGAGTGCTTTTAACATTTGCTCAACAAACACTATTAGAACGCCTACAATGTAGATGGCAAAGCTTATGAATATCACTGCTGCATGCACAACATTTTTAAAAAAATCATACTGCCCTATGTATTGTGATGAGAGATGAAGTCATCCTGTTTTAAGCCTTGTTTAGTAAACTTGAAGCCTCTTGGGCATAGTTTGTCCCTCCCCTGTCAACTGGACTCAAGGTCATGAGGGGCCCACTCTCAAAACGGAACCAGCCCTCACATCTATAGTTAATTAATTTTTGACAAGGATGCCAAAACCATTCAATGGGGAAAAAAACAGTCTTTTCAACAAACAGTGCTGGGAAAACTGTATACTTACATGTAAAAGAATGAAACTGGAGCCTTACTTAAATCCATATATAAAAATTAACTCAAAATGAATCAAAAGTGTACAACATGATGTGTTGATATACATATAAATAGTAAAATGATTACTATAGTCAAGCAAATTAACATATTCATTGCCTCATATAGTTACCTTCCTTCTTTTGTGGTGAGAGCACTCAGACACAATTCTTTTAGCAAATTTCCAGTATCCAATAAATGTTATTAACTATAGTTCTCACACTCTACATTAGATCTCTAGGCTTGTATATTTTATATAGTTTTGTACCCATGGGTTGGCCCATACTTGTCCATTTTTCTCCTCTCCTTGCCCAGGGTAACCACTGTTCTCTTATCTATTTCTATGTATTCAACTTTGTTTTTCCTTTCTTTCTTTCTTTTTCCTTTCTTTCTTTCTTTTTTTTTGAGATGGAGTCTCTCTCTGTCACCCAGGCTGGAGTGCTGTGGTACCATCTCGGCTCACTGCAACCTCTGCCTCCTGGGTTCAAGCAATTCTCTGCCTCAGCCTCCCTAGTAGCTGGGATTAGAGACGCCTACCACCACGCCTGGCTAATTTTTTGTATTTTTAGTAGAGATGGGGTTTCACCATCTTGGCCAGGCTGGTCTTGAACTACTGACCTCATGATCCACCTGCCCCAGCCTCACAAAGTGCTGGCATTACAGGCATGAGCCACTGTGCCCAGTCTCAATTTATATATATATATATAACAAAATAATACATTTTAAGCATTTTAAAATGCCACTGTTATTATTATTAATATAACATTATTATTATTAAACATGACCTTAATAACTAAAAAATGGGCCAAAGACCTAAGTGTAAAACCTAAAACTATAAAGTTCTTAGAAGAAAATATTGGAAAAAATCTTTACGATATCTAATTTGACAATGACTTTATGAATATGACATAAAATGCACAGACAACAAAAGGAAAAAATAGATAAATTGGACTACCCCAAAATTAAGAATGTTTGCTCACCAAAGGATACTATCAAGAAAGTAAAAAGACAATCTACTGAATGGGAAAAAATATTTGGAAATCCTATATCTAATAATGTGTCAATATTCAGAATATATTAAAAACTCCTACAATTCAATAATAAAAACCAAATAATCCAATTTAAACTGGGCAAAGTTTATTATTCTCTCTCTCTTTTTGAATATTATTATTATTCTCTCTCTCTTTTTGATTAGATATTTCTCTATTCTGATTATTATTCTCTCTCTCTTTTTGAATAGATATTTCTGCAAAGAAGATACACAAATGGCCAATAGGCATATGAAAAGATACTCAATATCATTACTTCTCTAGAAATGTAAATTAGAACTACAATGAGATACCATTACCCACACACTAGGATGGCTGTAATTTAAAGACAAAACAACAACAAAAAAACCCAGAAAATAACAAGTGTTGGCAAGGTTGTGAAAAAATTGGACCTTTCATGTATTGCTGGTGGGAGTGTTAAAATGGTGTGGCCACTGTAGAAAAAACAGTTTGGTGATTTCACAAATGTTAAACTTAGAAGTCCATATGGCCTGGCAATTCTACTCCTAGATATTAATATATAGTTAAAAGATTTGAAAGCAAGGGCTAAAAATAATATTTGTACATAGCAATGTTATTCACAATAGCCAAAAGGTGGAAAGAATCCGTGTCTATCAACCAATGAATAAACAAAATTTTATATTAAATATATATATATATATTACAATGAAATATTGTCTTAAGAAGGAAAGGAATTTGACATATGCTACAACATAGATGAAACTTGAAACATTATGATAAGAGAAATAAGGCAAAAGGACAAATATTGTATGATTCTGCTTACATGAGATACCTAGAAGAGTCAGAATACTGGTTAAAATAGAGACAGAAAGTAGAATAGTTACCAGGGGCTTTGGGGAGAGGGTAATGAGGAATTATTTTTTAGTGGGTACAGAGTTTCTCTTTGGGATGATGAAAAAATTCTAGAGATAGAGGATGGTGAAGGTTACACAACAATGTGAACGTACTCAATGCCAGTGAACTGTACACTTAAAAATAGCTAAAATGATAAATATTTTGTATGCAAATTTTACCGCCATACAAAAATAAAATTGAAATTTCCTGATTTTCATTTTTTTTTTTTGAGACAGAGTCTCACTCTGTCACCCAGACTGGAGTGCAGTGGCGCAATCTTGGCTCACTGCAACCTCCACCTCCCAGGTTCAAGCAATTCTCGCTTGACTACAGACATGCACCATCATACCAACTAACTTTTGTATTTTAAGTAGAGACAGATGGGGTTTCATCATATTGACCAGGCTGATCTCGAACTCCTGACCTCAAGTGTTCCGCCCACCTCAGCCTCCCAAAGTGCTGGGATTACAGATGTGAGCCACCGTGCCCGGCCATCCCTTTCTCTTTCTACCTTTAAAGATATAAGCCCTTAAGATCTCATCTCCAGGTGAGTTTTCTCTCCCTGCTTCTAAGAAGAAAAAAAACACACACAGAACCAGAACTATCTACTATCACTCTCTTTTCTAATTAACACTCTCATCGAAGACTTATTTCTCCACTTTTATCTTAGCATCCCACAGTGTTACAATTTTCTGTTTCCTTCCATCTCCCCCACTGCTGTGAGCATCATGAGGCCAGAGGCTGTCTTTTGTTTATGACAGCGGAATGGATGGAAATGCAAGCTTTCAATTTAGTTGGCCTTAGAGACCAACTCCAAATCTGTCCCTAACTAGCCAGGGGACCTTAAACAAGTGATTGCATCTCTCTGCAACTCTGTTTTAAATGAAGTGATACACGTAAAGTGTTCAGAATCATAATCAGTAAAAAAATCTTAGTGATAACATAAATAATAATTTTAATAATAAGTATTAAATGCTTTTAGTGTAAAAATGCACTTTAATTAATAGAATGATTTATATTATAATTTTTATAATTATAATTATTATACCCAACGCCTAACACATAAAGTGAAATAAGCCAGAAAAAGAAAGACAAATACTACATGTCCTCACTCATATTTGGAAGCTAAAAAATTGATCTTAGTGAAATAGAGAGTAAAATAGTGGCTACCAGAGCCTGGGAAGAGTAGGTGGGGAGGACACACAGAGAGATTGGTTAACAGAAGCTAAATTACAGCTAGAAAGGAGGAATAAATTCTAGTGTTCTATAGCACTGTAAGGTGACTACAATTAACAACAATTTATTATATATTATCAAATAGCTAGAAGAGAGGGTTTTGAATGTTCCCAATATGAGAAATGATAAGTGTTGGAGGTGGTGGATATGCTAATTATCTTGATTTGATCACTATACATTGTATGTATAGAAACATCAGTGTGTACCACATAAATATGTACAATTATTACATGTAAAATTTAAAACAAATTTAAATATTGAACACATTCTAATTCTGATTTAAATATTAGATGATAAAATTTAGAGAATAAAATATTATGAAAAATAGCCAGGTAAATATGCAAAATAAAGACAATGCAAAAATAATAAGCATTTTAAGATGAGACATTACTTCAGCTATTTTTTTAAATGCAATCTTAAAAGACAATGTGCAACAGCATGCATGCATTAAGATGTCAGTTCTTTTGTGCAAAATATTTTAAGCTTCGGTTAAAAATTCTGACTCTTTGGTTATAAGTAGAGTGTTAAGGAAACAGTGTTACGACAATCCAAACATTTTCCTCTAACTCTTTCATCTTCAAATAATCCTACATCTTGTCTTATAATTTTAAAGAAATGTTTTTGAAGACTTTTATTTGGGGAGAGGGATCAGAGACTGACACCATTATATTGAGAGTAAGATGTTATTCTTGTTTAGAGAAAGCATTTCTAGTTTGTCTTCCTCTTTTTTAGTTTTATTGTGTATAGATGGAGATTTTGGTTTAGAATTACCTGGGTTTTCTGTTTATTTGTTTGTTTGTTTTGTTTTATCCTTTGAGCCAGGGTCTCACTCCTCTCTCTCTGGCTGGAGTGCAGTTGCACAATCTCAGCTGACTGCAGCCTCAACTTCCCGGGCTCGGGTGATCCTTCCATCTCAGCATCCCAAGTAGCTAGGACTACAGATGTGCACCACCATGCCTGGCTAATTTTTTTTTTTGTAGCAACAGGGTTTCACCATGCTGCCCAGGCTGGTGTCCAACTCCTGGGTTCAAGTGATTGGCCCACCTGGGCCTTCCAAAGTGCTGGGATTGCAGGCGTGAGCCGCCACACCCCATTACTTGTATCAATTTCTGTATCATATTTCCTTAATACTTTGAAAGGTAATCTAACTAAAAATAAAATTGGTTCTTTCAATAGAAAAAACAGTAATTTTTATAATAAGACTAAATGATTTTAATGTAAAAAATGAATATTTTGAATAAATATAATGATTACATTATAATGATTGCACCCAACACCCAACACCTAACTGGATAGTGACTAGTAAGTTGCAGAGTATATGCATTTACCACACCATAATTGCCAACTGTAACTGACTTTTTCCTTGTTTGCCTCTCCCACTAGATTGGCAGTTCACTAACTGCTGAAACAGTGTCTTAGTATCTGAAACACGGTGTATAGTACCTGGTATATAGGAGGAACTCAATACATGTGAATAGTATGAAAAAAAGTGAATTCGTGGAAGACTAGTGGTATTGGGAACCCAAGTGAGAGAAGACCCAAAGAGAAGAGAAATGAGGAAGGAGATGAGGCCTCTTGTGTGGTCATTTCCCCCTATTCTGGAACTTTTCCTAGAGCTGTCCTTAAGAGTTAAAAAGTTCTGTGTCATTTTTAATGAGGAATAGCACTTTCTTGTTTATGCTTCCTAGTTAGAATGTGGCAATGCAGAAAGTTTCCTTGTACTGTCTATTTACTTGTTTGCCTCCCGCCTCTAGACTGTGAGCTCTGGGAAATGAGTGTTCATTCTAGGTCCTGTCGGAGCACCTAGCGCAATGCCTGCCAGATAGTAGTTGGTGCTCAGTGCATGTTGACGGCATGAAAAAATGCAAAATAGAATTGGATCTGATGCTTACTTTACTTTATAAAAGGACTCTCTGGCTGGGCGTGGTGGCTCACGCCTGTAATCCCAGCACTTTGGGGGGCCAAGGCAGATGTATCGCCTGAGGTCAGGAGTTCAAGACCAGCCTGGCCAACATGGTAAAATCCCATCTCTACTAAAAATACAAAAATGAGCCAGGAATGGTGATGGGCGCCTATAATCTCAACTACTTGGGAGGCTGAGGCAGGAGAATCGCTTGAACCCGGGAGGTGAAGGTTCCAGTGAGCTGAGATAGTGCCATTGCATTCCAGCCTGGGTGACAAGAGCAATACTCCATCTCAAAAAAAAAAAAAAAAAAAAAAAAAAAAAAGACTCTCATGTGGGAGGAGGGGCAGTTTTGGTGCAGTGATCAGCATAGTCATTCAGTGAACACTTGAATGAATGAATGAATGAAACGTATCCCCTGTTCAGATAGTCAGTGTTTGGTTTTTGACTTTCTTTCTCTGAGGTCAATACAGTAGAACATTCCTTAATTGACGTATTTTAAGTGTGTTAAATGATCTGCTCTCCATGAATTTCTGAATCATGAACAAATGAATAGGAATGCTCATGCTTTGAGGATATTAGAAGGGAGGAAGTAGAAAATGGTAATGAATTGAGGGAATACAGCATGGGGGAAATTATAAAAACCCCAAAATTTTCTTTTCTTCTTTTCTTTTTTTGAGAGAGAGTCTCATTCTGTTGCCCAGGCTAAAGTGCAGTGGCGCGATCTGTGCTCACTGTAGCCTCCACCTCCCAGGCTCAAGCAATCCTCCCACCTCAGCCTCCCAAGTATCTGGGACCACAGGCACACACCATCATGCCCAGCTAATTTTTGTATTTTTAGTAGAGATGGGGCTTCATCACGTTGCCCAGGCTGGTCTTGAACTCCTGAGCTCAAGTGATCTGCCCACCTCGGTCTCCCAAAATGCTGGGATTACAGGTGTGAGCACCGCACCCAGTCAAAACCCAAGAATTTTCTATTCGAAGGACAGTAAAATGGCAGATAAATGGGAAGAAAAGGAAAGAATTAAGGAATGTAGGAGAGAGAAAATTCATAGATGTCTGTGCCTTGCAATCTGGAGGGAAGAAATTAATAGAATATAATTTTTATCTAGAATGATAGTATTATCCTAATATGCTGCTTCCTCCCCCATGCCCCCGTTCCACTGCAAGTTCTTAGAAAATGATTTTGTGTTTACTGGCTAGTTCGCATCCTCTCATTATTTTCAGCCTGGGGAGTCTAGGTTAACAAAATCCAGTGGCCAGACGTGGTGGTTCACTCCCGTAATTCCAGCACTTTGGGCAGCCAAAGTGGGCAGATAACCTGAGGTCAGGTGTTCAAGACCAGCCTGACCAATGTGATGAAACCCCGTCTTTTACAAAAATACAAAAATAAGCCGAGCAGGATGGCAGGTGCCTGTAATCCCAGCTACTCGGAAGGCTGAGGCAGGAGAATCACCTGAACCTGGGAAGTGGAGGTTGCAGTGAGCCAAGATTGCGCCTTTGCACTCCAGGCTGGGCGACAGAGTGAGACTCCATCTCAAAACAAACAAACAAACAAAAGAATCCAGTGACTTGGCTCCATTTTGCATAATTGTCCCTGCTTTCTGAATTCTATATTGAGATCTCCTTTCTTTTGAAATATTATGACAAGATTACTTGGAGCCAATGTTTATCCTAGAACATGCTTTATTGTCAGGATGATGACTCACTCCATCTTGGAATATGTCATAATGATGGTTTTTCATGATGGCTAGTAAATACACCAATGCTTTTGTAGTCAGTGAACAATTTCAACCAGCAGGATTAAGTATTGGCCAAACCTGCTGCTCCTGGTTGCACAGGGCACCAACTGTGCCTACAAGGCATCCATTCTCCATGGCTGGCCCCGCACTCCACCCACAGTTCAGTGAAGCCTCACAGTTTCAGAATTTAGCTCCAGTAATAGGTCAAATCCTGCTAGAAGAAACTGTATGGGCAGATGCCAAATTCCTTTGCTGTACAGGAATTCAGCTATAACAGATAGTGCTTGAAATCCAGCCATCAGTAGGACTTCCTGCCATATGAAGGCTTTTTTGTGATAGTGTTTCTTGTAATACAAGTTGACCTAGACTTTTTGGGGCCCTGCTTTGCTTCTTTTCTAAGTACGAATGTCTATAGATGGCTGGTTACTCAGGCTACTGCTTTGAATAGGTCCTTCCATATTTAAATGTTTGGTAGCATAGGTAGTATTAAAATACTCAACGACATGAAGTCTTCATTTCATAAAGAAGAGGTAAGTATCTCTAATTACAAAGGGCTAGATAGGCTTCAATTTGTGAAATATGCCAACAGTAAAACAATGATGCTAAAATATTTTGGGGATTTACAAATAAATTGTATACATAGCATGCCTTTGTGTCTCATCATGTAGCCTAATCTTATCTGTAGACACGTCTTTCCAACTCCCTTTGCATTTTTGAGGAAGGACAGACAGTTTGAAATTTTTCCGCACACATCCAGGTGTACCCCATCAACACAGTATTTCATGATAGCTTGAACCTATTGTTATTCTGCTCAGAATTCCCATAGTATATTATATCTCATTTTTGCTATATGCAAGTTGGTACCTAAACATACTCTATTGTCCTAATAATAATAGTTCTTATATCATGAGTGCAAGGCAAACACTAGGCTACATTTTGAAGACCCAATTAGAAGGGCACAGTTCTTGTTCTTTCTTAGGAACTCACAGGTTAATGAGAAAGAGAACCAAGCAGTTTTGATCTGTTGTGACTTGTGGTGCAGACAGAGGCACACAAGTAGATAGTTGAAACAGTAGATATTTGAAACTACGAATTGATTCATTTCCAGATGCATAACCAAGCCAATAACAATACAAAGCTCAATCTATAGTTTTTCTTTTGTTTCCTGTATCTACTTTTACACTATTTCTTAAAAGTGGGGTTGAATACAGGTAGACCCCAACCCAGTAATAATTTGAACCAAAGACTTCCTTGTGTTTTTACTTCCTAATCTTAAATGTTTGAGAAGTTCTTTTATAGACACAGCGATATTTTTAAAAACAGTTTTAAACATTTACTCAGCACTAAGCAGGTGCTAGACATAGTACTATAAATTTCCCTGTGTTAACTCGTTAACTATCAACATAATTCTTTTTACAAATGAGAAAACTGAGTTTGGGGGGAATTTAAATAACCTGCCAATTTTACAAAGCTATTAGGACAGAGATTTGTGCCAGGACTTTCCACTCCTTGTGACCATGTAATGCTGCCTCTTTCACATAACCGTTGAGTTAACATAATTACGAATTCATGTTTCTCTTTTGATTACTGAGTCAGATCATCCCAGACTGGAATTCGAAATGCATTTTACCTAAGGAAATATGTTATATATGGTATTTATGTGTGGTTGCAATGGGATAGAAAATAGGAAATTAAATCACAGAGAAAGAGTCAAGTCAGAAACTACTGAACAGTGGGCAAGATGCCCTCAGGCCCAGACTCACCAAAACAAATGGATTCAGTTTTTATAAATGTGCAAGATCATCCAAGATGTAAAGGATTATAAATATAGATCCTGGAAATTTAAAGAAGCTTTTTGCCTCTCTAGGCCAGACAGAAAGAGAATGTGAACAGCAAAGTGCCATTTGTCCAAAATTATATTCAAAGCAGCTATCTGAACATACACCACACAAGGCTATGGACACTAAACACAGGCCAAAGTCACGTAATTCAACTTGCTCCCAGGAAAAAACCGTGACATTTTTAGAGTCTATTTCCCTAACCATGCTGTTTCTTATTCTCCGTAGAAAGTCCAAAGTAGAGGAGAACCCAAGTGTGGCTATACTTCTCCTGATTGCAGTGGGGCTATTCAAATACCTTACTGTTCAATTGAACATAAATATGAGCCAAACTGCAATCACCTAATGCCAAAACATTTTTGAATTATCTTTCCTTTCTTCCACGTATGTTCAGACTCTTTGACACAAAGAAACATAACAGCTATTAAAAATCAACAGAAGCCGGGCATGGTGGCTCACATCTGTAATCCCAGCACTTTGGAAGGCGGAGGCAGGGGGATCACCTGATGTCAAGAGTTCGAGACCAGCCTGGCCAACATGGTGAAACCCCGTCTCTACTAAAAATACAAAAAATTAGCCAGCATAGTGGCACATACCTGTAATACCAGCTACTCGGGAGGCTGAGGCAGGAGAATCTCTTGAACCTGGGAGGTGGAGGTTGCAGTGAGCCGAGACCGTGTCATTGCACTCCAGCCTGAGTGACAAGAACGAAACTCCATCTAAAATAAAACAAAAAACAAAAAACTCAACGGAAAATATGCTGTGAATCGAGTGACGATCTTCTAAAGTTAGGAAGTTATTGACTTAAGAATGAACTATTTGAAATGCATCTTACTGAGACTTAATAAGAGCTTAAATGGTATGAACCAAATCCCAACATAAAACGTACATTGGCATCTTTTTCTTCATTGAGAAATATTTTACCTAATTCATTACTTGTATTTTAGGAGGTTATCCTTAACCATGGCAATATTCTTTGTGATTGATATGCTCAGTTATGTGGATGCACATTTGGGGACCCCTGGGTTACTTTACACATAACTCATAAGCTGAAATGAATGTGATCTTGCCAGAGATGTGGTTGGCTAGGATTGTCAACCTGATCATTGTGAGGTGCCTCTGGAAGTTCTGGGAGACAAATGTGCCTTCCCTTGGAAAAGGTAGAGAGAAAAGATCCAATGTGATTTTTCACCAATGAACTCCCTGAGGAACAAAAACTACTCTGTGCAGTGAGGCTAACCAAGGTCATGCAAAATCAGCAGAATTTAGAACAATTTTCCAGAGGCATGAAACCCTGTCCAATAAAGGTGCAGGCAGCTAAGGTATATAGATGCTTCAACCATGGTTGACAGATTCAGCTGGAACCTGGGATCATCATGATCCCAGGAAAAGAGGTCAGGGTACCTCAGTAGGTCACAGTAATCTACTTCTACTTTATCTGTTAGGCTGCATCTCCTCTTGATTGGGATTCTTGAAGTAATGGGTTATGGAGTTTTCTCATCTATTTCTAAGGAAAAATCCTCTGCTCAGACATAATACAAAGAGACAAGAAGTGATACGTCCATTCTACCAGGCCCATTTTCACCTATACTCCAAACTATTCTCTCAATGCCATCAAACTGCATCCTAACTTTTTACATAGGACTAAGGTTATAGATGTATAGATGTTCAGAAATGAAAGGGCTTATAGTGATCAACCAGTCCAGCTGTCTCTGATTTTACACATGAGTTCAATAGAAACCCAGATAGCAGAAGTCACTTGTCTAAGGTCACTTGGCTAGTTAGGGTGCCTAGTGTTGTGTTCATTCTCTTCCCCTTTTTATCCTGAGATCACATTTCCGGAACTCTGTTCCTGGCAGGACTCAGGCCCAGGGCTCACTCTAGGCATTATGAGTCATTGCCATGCTTCTGGCTACCTTGTTAGAGGAGAGAGTTGGGTTGAGCTGTTGAGAATTTGGCAGTGTTTATGGAAGGAAAAACTGATGAAGTTGCAGGAATTCCACATATTCACATATTTTCCTAACCTGCACCATGCATGTAGTTCAAGGCCAGCCCAATGGGTCCTTGATCTCTATCTTTTACCTCCAATTCCTTAGGTTGCATTTTTTTTTAACTTCTCCCACACATTCCGGGCTACTATCCATCATCCTCCTACCTTCACCTTATCCACCAGAGGACACATTAGAAAGGAAATGAAGGGAAGGACATAATCTTCCTATTGGTCCACAGCCCCTCGGGGCAGTCTTTGGATGCCCTGTGTAAAGATGAACCACTGGATCAAGGAGGGTTGGCCCTATTATAGAGGGGGAGTGCTAGTTAGACCCTAGCTAAGACTGGACTTACAGGAGATCAGTTAGGGCATCTCCAGGTGGCATTGGAATTACTCTTTGGGGATCTGAGGAAAAAAAGCATCTGTCATCAGTTGGTATGATGGCAGGTGGGATAAGATGCCATTATCGTAAACTCATGTTTGGAAGGGATTTTAAAAGTAACTTCATCTAATATATTTCTCTCCAAGACTCCACAAATACAGTGAAGCACATTAACCACTCTGAGCCACTCTGCTTGCTTTGACACATTACAGAGGAAGCCACTTTACCAGAAGTTACTTTATTCATGTTAATAACTAACACTGAGTTGCTACTGTTTTGTGCTGCTTGCGCTATTTAATTTAATTCACCTGAAAACTGTAAAGATAACCACCATTATTCACTTTCTTTTGCAGATGTGGAAACTGAGATTTAGGCCTCTTAAGTAATTTGTCCCAGGTCAGGAAACTAGTTAGTGACAAGAAGTAGGGATTCAAACCCTCCTAAAATTGTTTGACACAAAAGTCTGTGCATCAAACACAAGACCTTTGAGAAAATGAGGTGATGAGTGAGTGAGTGAAGAATGAAGTGTGTGTAAGAGAGACAGAGAGAGGGAGAGAGATGTTTGTGGTAGACTGGAGAGGTCAGACTGGAGTCCTCATAATCTGAGCCTGACACAGAGGATGAGAGTCAGTTAAGACTTTGTAGGAGCTGGATGTGGTGTCTCACACCTGTAATCCCAGCACTTTGGGAGGCCAAGTTGGGCAGATCACGAGTTCTGGAGTTCAAGACTACCTTGGTCAACATGGTGAAACCCCATCTCCACTAAAAATACAAAAATTAGCCAGGTGTGATGGTCCATGCCTGTAATCCCAGCTGCTGAGGAGGCTGTGGCAGGAGAATGGCTGGAACCCAGGAGGCAGAGATTGCAGTGAGCTGAGATTATACCACTGCCCTCCAGCCTGGGCAACAGAGAGAGACTCCATCTCAAGAAAAAAAAATTGTAGGAATGGGGCATTTTGAGGTGAGGACAGGATGGGCCATTGTTCCCCATTCCCAGGGAGACTAACAGCTGAGGCTGCTGTTTCCCCCAAGGCATCCTTGGGTTCTTGTCACAAAACCTCTCAGAACATCCCAAACCAGTGCCAGAGAGGCGTAAGTAACTAGAGCAGTACTTATTCACTTACTCATTCACTCACTCACTCACTCACTTTCTCCTCAGCACTTTGCCTTGAGATGCTCCAGCACTGTGCTTTTCCTGCTTTAACCTTTCCAAAGCAAAAAAGGAGAACCCATTCATTTTCCTGGAGCTAGGGACCCTCAAGTCCAGACTAAATGCAGGCTGCTTCCGAGAAGAGACAATGGTGGTGATGCTAGCAGACACTTGCTAATTCTCTCCCAAACCCTCCTTGTGCTCAAGTCTTCTGGAATGGCTCCGGGAAACCCAGTCTAGGTACTACCTTATTTACACTTGACCTCGCCCTTTGAAGAACCAAGCTAGATGTGGATCCAAGTGCCCTCGAAATACCAATAATCATCGCCGGGAGATCTGGAACATAAGGCATTTTCTTAATAGCCTCGGTCCCTCGGGCCGACGACTCGCAAGCTGCCAGGTGCGTCTTGTAACTTTCCCACAGACTATGCGTTTTCCCAAGGTGGTCCGCAGAGGGCTCCCGGACAGTGCCAGAGTCACGCTCTACAGGCGGCTCGCAGGAGGCCAAGCTTCCCATCAAGCTTGCCTCTCACTAGGTAGGCTTGTAGCACTCCGGGTACAAGCTGGGTAAGGAAGCGACTTAGATCTGGCTGGAAACAGATTTCAATGGCGTACAACTAGTTGAACATGGAAGTCTTGAAGAATCACAAGCACAAAGGGCAGAAGGGCCAGTTGGTACACTGGACAAAGAGAACTGAGAGTGAGCAGATGACTTTTTGAGGCCAGATTGAAGATGTAGATGAGGCGGGGGACGTGCTGGAGCCCTTGAGAGTCGGAAGGCCTCCTGTGCACAGCACTGTTTGCACCAGGCTTGCTCATCCTGGATCCTCGACCCCAGGGAAGGAAGAGGACGTGTTTCTCCTACCGGCCTCTTGGCTCGGGATGGGATGGGCAGTGCCGAGGCAGGAGAAGGCGATCCGAGACATAGGCGCGTGCTAGGAGGCGGCAGCGGGGACTGTGGCGCAACTGCTGAGTAGTCAGTTGGGAACACTACCGCGCCTAAGCAGGGTCCCGCCCAGTAAGGGCTTAGCAGATCGCTGGAATCCTCACCTCCTGCCTCTTTATGGCATGCAGAGCAGACGGGGCCCCACTGAAGAAATGATCACGCGGCACGGGAAAGAAGCTATTTGTGTTTGGTGTTCTCGACTGTCACGGTTTCACAACCAGAGACCGAGCTTAGCTCAACACTGCAAAGGCAGCCTGAGAGCTGTGCCCTCTCGCCCTTCCTTGGACCCGGGGAGCTGGCTGGGCCCACCCTGGAGTCAGCCTCTGCTTTTTCGCAAGAGCTTGGATCGCCTTATTTTTAAACATTTAACGCCCCCATTTTTTGAAGAAGCAGTCCAAGAGTAAAGTGGCCCTTTAGTAGTCCCAAAGAGGGAGTGTGGTTAGCCCCTTTAAGCCAAAGCCCAGGGAAGGCCAGGTAGACCTTCCCGGGGGAGCCTCTGGATCCCCACCCAACCCTGCAAAGAAGCCACCCCTGGCCTTTCGGATCGCTGGGCTAAGGGATTAGAAGGGGGTAGGTGGGGAGGCTGCACTGCCAGGACTCCAGCAACTTCCAGCTACTGCTGGGGACAACTTACTGCATGGGCAGGGCTCTGGGGACAGAGGAGGTGGTAGAAGAGAAACTCCGTCTAGAGGAACAGATGGGCTTAAAAGAACTTTTCAGACGAATCTGTGGAATGGGGGTAAAGAGAACAAGCAGAGGTCCATTTCCCAACAAAAGCAGGGTGGGTCCAAGTCTACGGCATGAGACCAGTCACTGTCCAGAATGTACTAGGATTCCTCATTTTACAGTGGGGAAACTGAGACCTGGACAGGGGCCAGGATTTGCTTCACATCAACCAACTTGTAGGAGCCTAGGTGAGACTGGAAGCCAGCTCCGGATCTGATCTGAATGATGTGTGACGCTGTCTCTTGCCTCAGGTAGACCGCATACACCTGCCGAGCTCCCTGACCTCGGCCACGATTGCCAGCGGCTCCTCCGGGTTGGGCCTAAGAGCAGCCGGCTCCCGGACAGGGGTGGCGCAGGCGGGCTCTGCGGCGAGCCGGGGAGAGCGCGGCTGTCGGGGAAATATGCTAATGACGGCCTCTCCGGCACGGTCCTGGATTTGGTCTAGGCTTTCTGTCTTGGCCCTGGAACCCTCACCAAGGACGGGCCGAGTACCCAGGCCGTGGAGAAAGCCCAGGAGGGGAACGTGCTAGGATCTCACACCTGGCTCGCGGCAGCGGCTGCTCGGGTCAGACAGTGGCGCTGGCGTTTCTCCCTGCTCTTCCGCCTGTGTTCGGGTGGCCACAGCTTTTTGAGGCCCGGAGCTGGTCGCCCATATGCGCGTGAGTGCTCATCTCCCAGTCACAACTGTGGGCAAACTGCCTACTACAGCCGTCGAGTTCACACTTAAACTGATTTACACCTGGAAATAGAAACCTAAACGCTCACTCCCGATCCTACGGAGCCGCTAAGCAGTATATAAGAAGGGTAATAACGTATTCGCTGGAGGCGACAAGTAATTCCCCACATTAAGATAACCGATTATTTTCAGGAATTTATTTTTTACATAAATGTATACAACAAATTCACGCCGATCTCCACTGCACCCAGCATTTTAGAAACTTCCGAGTGATCTGTAGTTCAGAGACAGACACCGGCGTGGTCCGAGAGTCAGAGCAAAATCTCAGCACCTGTCAACTTGCTACACTGAGGCAGATGAAACCCTTAGCGCCCGCATCCCCTGGCGCACAGGCTCCTGCGGGCCCCAGCGCTTACTCTGGAACTGCTAGCACTGGGGCCACTTCCTTACCCGCAGACTTCGCCAAAGGCTATTGCAAAAACCCACCCTTTGTCTCATAAAACTGCAAAGAGCCGCAAAGCCGGAGGCAGGCTTTTCGGCTGGCTCTTCAGCCCTCCCCGGAGATACTGGCTAGTCTCGGGTGCACCAGGCAGGAGGAGCTTTTCTCCTTACTGGGATTGAGGGGTGGTTCTCTTCCACCCGGGGGTCCTGTGCGCGGGGGTGTGCGGAGGAGACTCTAAGAAGCTACTAACTGGCAGGGCCTGCTTTCCACGGGACGGGGCCATAGGGAGAAGACGAAGGGAGCCCCTGGGAACACAAGAACACCTGGCGGGGTTGGTTGGGGACTGCAGCTAGTCCACGTCCCAACTACCGTGTGGACCTGGACCCGGAGGCTGGGCTGTAAGCGGAGCTAAGGTTTCTTCTCTTCCCTATAGGGCTAGCCTGAAGATGTAGTCATCACGGAGGACGCCTCTTGGGAAGGAACTGGGATGGGCTGCGGTTTCCCTGAGAGAGAGAGAGAGAGAGAGAGCGCGAGCCTGGGGGTGCGAGCAAAAATTCAGAATGCTGAGCTCTCCCCTTGCCCTCGGCTCCCAGAAGGACCCACCCCTGTCAACAAATGCTAAGTCCTTTTGGGAATGCTAGAGAAAGAAACGGGAAGGTCGGAGATAAAGGTGCGCGCCTGGGAGCTAGGGATGGAATGGGAGGTCGGGGAAGGGTTAGTGGTCCTTGTCCTATGGAAATGGTACATGTGCTCAGAAGGCTTGTGTAACTGGAGGCCAAGGACTGGTTGTATTAGTGTACGAGAGAGAGAGACATGAGACCAAGAAGCAGAATGGAAGTGTGAGTCGCACTGGACGACAATTTCAAAATGCAATTTGGCTTATTATACAAACGAATAAATCTCACACAGCTTTCACTTGTTCATCCCCTGAGATCTTAGCGGTTTGCACTCTCCTGGTTCAAGTTCGAAATGGAACGGGAAACAAAAGCAGGCAACGATTCCAGCGCTGCCTGAAAGGCGGACCACAAAGCCTCCTCCCGCCTCTCTCCTCCGGGAGCCTGGAAGCCAATGCGAGGATCAAAAGCTTCCACATCATTCCGGCGGGGCGCACCCTCAGCTCTGTCCAGGAGGTGGAGAATCTGTAGCACTCTGGATCTGGGCGGCTCCTGCCAATTTTTCCTTGGATCAGAGGAAGGCGCGGGTTACAGAGCCCCTTTCTCCTGTGGGTTCACCACCGCGGTTTACTAAGTTTGTATTTGGCCATTCAATGACACCCGCGCCTGCCCTGAGACTCCGTGGTACATTAGACCAGTAAGCGTCCCAACTGGGGAATTGTATGGGTGCCCTGGCCTGGGAGGGCATCGGTTCTGTTCTGCCTGTGGACGTCTCTAGCTGGGCCTCTGGTTCGGGGCTGTCAGCTCTGCCAAGGCTCATGTCATCACTCCGAAGGGTGAGGAAGTCCCTTGCAACTCCGGGCTGGGAGAGCGAAGAGAGAAGAAACCCGCTGCTTGTTCAAAATCAAGCCCTAACCTAAACACGGACCAGGAGAGACAGACACACTTCTTACATAGGGGTGACCGGCCCTGACTCCTCCCCGCCACAGCTCTGGGGAGGAAGTGCATCTTAAAGATGAGCCTCGGCTCCAGGTGGTCGAGGTGCAGCGTAAGGTTGCCCCTGGTCTTTCCTTTCTGGGCAGGCAGGCCAGGAGGGCGACTATTGAGCCTCGCGGATCCAGGCCCTGGCGACCAGGCAGAGGACATCGCGCGGCCTTGATAAGCCGGATCACCAGCAGCGACCCTCGTTGACGTCCGGATAACCCCGCTAAGTGACCGCCACGTGAGAAAGTCTGGGCCGAGCACAATGCGCCGGCGCCTCGTTAGGGCCGGGCGGGCTCTCGGGGAGCCAGGCCAGCAGTGTCCGCGGCCTCATCATTCATTCCCCTGGACGTGCTGGTAAAAATGCATCAAAACAGGCTGCGGAGCGCGGTATAAAAGCACAGCGGGATGAGCTGCTTTCCAAAAAGGATCTCGGTGATTGGACCGAGCTCCGCGTGATTGACAAGAGCTTAGTTTGGTAAAGGGAAGACACGCAAGCTTTCACAGCAGGATCCCTTTTCTAAAATATATCACACTAGCCTTTGAAAAGCTCCGCACACTATAAGGAAATAGCGTTTCACGGCTTGCTTTATGGTGCGATGACATTTCTTTAAAACACAGCGAAGATCAAAAAAAGGAGAGAGAGAAATAAAATGTGTTGCAAACACAATGTTTTAATTAGTTTATTCTGCGCGCTGCTTTTATCTGTCGTATACATTGTGGGTTTTCCTTTAATTAAACAGCCCCTCTCGAGCGGTGGCAGGCGAGGAAGGCGAGGCACTGCGCCCTTCTGTTCCCTTTTGGGAAAACGGGAAGGTTGGCTAGCCCCAGAGCCCAGCTTATAGGCTCCCGTGCCCTGGCGACCAGGATAGGCAGGCTGAGGCGTTGGGGCTTCGGAAAGCGGCGGGACCCGAGCGCCCCATGGAGGCGGAGAAGGAAGGGAAGAGGAGGAAAGGAAGGGGAGGGGGTTCTCCCCCGGGGAACCGAATGGGACCACGGCAGTGCGAGTAGCTCGGGCACGGCGCCAACCTCCAATCCCCTCCCCCACGAGCTCCAGCCAGCAGCCTACGTCCTCACTACCCCCCACCTTCCCTGGCCCTCTCTGGTCGCCTGGGTGGTGGGGATCGATAGGCACCAGGATGAGCCCAACGGTTCTTGCAGTCCCCTTGCCTTTTGGACTCCGATTTCCAGCTACTTAGCCCTTCTTGGATCCCAAAGTAGCGGATTCTCTAATTCCTGACCAACAGGAAGAGGAGACTGCGCAAGCATCCGCTCGCTGAAAGCGCGGGCGCCGCAGGCGCTGTCAAAAGTGGCGCCTCAAGAAAGACGAGGGTTAAGCTAATGGTGGAATGTGTTGTGGACCTAAGCCTGTTCTTACACACACACACACACACACACACACACACACACACATAGAGGCTCCACAGTCTAACTCATACTCAATACACGATTACTTCTTGGAAACCTCTGTAGATTTCAGTTCTACCAACAACCACCCTCTCCACTCCACACGCCCCAAAGGCCCAGCTTCAGCCTTAAGCCAGTGCTTGAGCCTGGCATAGAGTCAGCGCATGCAGACTCTCTCAACAATATTTACTGCTCAGGCCGGTAGGTAGTGATGGTAGGAGGCTGTGGCCTTAAAATCACAGGGCATTGTTTTGTTAATTCCGCTAGTGAGTTCTGAAGGCAATATAAACCTGCAGAGTCTGGTGTGAAGGTGGAGTGCTGGTGTAGATAAGAGATCCAGATGTGGCCTCCTAAATGAACCACAGAACACAGCCTAGTAAATTCATGGACTGGACATAAGGCTTTCTCTGCTGTCCAGATGTTTTTCTTCTACTGAAACTGGAAATGGAAGATACTGAGTCAAGGTTTTTAGCCTAGATGGGGTGGGGGGCGGGCGGGGAGGAGATAGTAGGGAGGGAGATGAGGACAACCACCAAGTGGCTGGAGTGCCTCTTTTCCACCCTTGGCTCAGAGGAAAATTTTCTCCAGATGTCTTTCCTTTCAAGGCAATGAAACGGAAAGCAGGTTGAGCCGTGGGATGCCTCTATGGCCTGTTTGACTACTTGAAGAGGTCTGCAATGTTGCTTCTCCCACCAAATATTTTTAACATTTTTGTTTAAATATTGAGATTTGTGTAAATGTTTGAAATTATGCTCCTCAAGGTAATGGATTCACATTTTATTTATTTATTTATTTATTTAATGTTTTGGAGACAGGGACTCACTCTGTGGCCCAGGCCGGAGTGCAGTGGCGAGATTTCAATTCACTGCAACCTCTGCCTCCCAAGTTCAAGTAATTCTCCTGCCTCAGCCACCAAAGTAACTGGGATTACAGGTGTGCACCACCACATCTGGCTAATTTTTGTACTTTTTGTTTGTTTGTTTTTGTTTTCTTTTTATGTAATCCCAGCTACTTGGGAGGCTGAGGCAGGAGAATAATTTTTTGTATTTTTAGTAGAGATGGAGTTTCATCATGTTGATCAGGCTAGTCTTGAACTCCTGACGTCAAGTGAACAGACTCCATTTGATTTTATATTTATTTATTTATTTTGAGACAAAGTCTCACTCTGTTGCCCAGGCTGGAGGTGCAGTGGTACGATTTAGGCTGACTGCAACCTCCACCTCCTGAGTTCAAGGGATTCTCCTGCCTCAGCCTCCTGATCAGCTGGGATTACAGGAGCCCACCACCACACCCACCTATTTTTTTAAAAAATATTTTTGATAGAGCTGGGGTTTCACCATCTTGGCAAGGCTTGTCTGGAACTCCTGACCTCAAGTTATCTGCATTCCTTGGCCTCCCAAAGTGCTGGGATTGCAGGTGTGAGCCACCTCACCCGGCCAGACTCTATTTTAAATCATATACACCCTCCCCATGTAATAGCACACATAAGTAGCATATGATTATAACTGGATGAACCTTTGAAAACAACTGCAAAGATCACTTGATAATAATCAAAATAATTCATTTAATATGTGGTTTCTATGATTCACAAAATTCAGTATTCAGGGCATATGCACAATATATGTTCTCCATTGTGTTATCCTTGGAAGGACCTTTTTCTTTAAATTATTTGGGATGTACATACATTATAACAGCAATCAACAAAAATTGAGTGACATGTGTAATGACAAAGTAGTGCCAAGCCAACTCCCAGAGCATGTTGTCTACAGATTCATTTGAACGTTACATTCAAAATAATGACTTAAACCCACCATGGCCACAGAATGAAACCACAGTTCAAGAAGTGAAGCTCTGCTCCCGAGTGCTCTTCCATAGCTAATCTTCTGTGTGTGTGTGTGTGTATGTGTGTGTGTGTGTGTGTGTGTGTGTGTTGTGGGGGAGTTACGGAATTGTGAAGTTAAAAATAATAATAATGAGCCTCAAATTTTTACCAAGTAATTTAAAAGTCTGTTTTAATGAAGAACATGAGGAATATTAAATGGACTTTCTGATCTTAAAGATGACATGTTGTAGCAGAAAAGGACACAAATAGAATACAAAAGAAGAAGGCACTCCCCAAGATAATGAATTCAAGTTTATTTCTTTTTTCTTCATGAAATCATGAATTTTTTTTTTTTTTTTTGGAGACAGAGTCTCGCTCTGTTGCCCAGGCTGGAGTGCAGTGCAGTGGTGAAATCTTGGCTCACTGCAACCTCTTCTTCCTGGATTCAAGCAATTCTTATTCCTTAGCCTCCTGAGTAGCTGGGATTATAGGCATGTTCCACCACACCCAGCTAATTTTTGTACTTTTTAGTAGAGATGGGGTTTCACCATGTTGGCCAGGCTGGTCTTGAACTCCTGGCCTAAAGTGATCCACCTGCCTTCGCCTCCCAAAGTGCTGAGATTACAGGCATGAGCCACCACACCTAGTGGACTCTTTTTATAATAGTTCAATTTGGGTATTGGTCCCAGAAAACCCCAGTAACACATCTGAGTTGGAAAAGGCATAACCAAGACAGACATGTTTAAATAAAAATAAAGAAGCTTTAGGGTCAGGTGCAGTGGCTCACGCCTGTAATCCTAGCATTTTGGGAGGCTGAGGTGGGAGGATCGATTGAGCCCAGGAGTTTGAGACCAAGCAGGACAACATGGCAAAACTCTGTCTCTACAACAAATACAAAAATTAGCCGGGCATGGTGGTGTGTACCTGTAGTCCCCAGCTACTTGGAAGGCTGAGGCAGGAGGATCACCTGAGCCCAGAAAGTTGGGGCTGCAGTGTGCCATGATTGCACCACTACGTTCCAACTGGGTGACAGAGTGAGATCCTGCTTCAAAAAAAAAAAAAAAATAGAAAAGAAAAAAATAAAAGAAAAAAGAAACAAAGAAGCCAGGCTCGGCGGCTCATGCCTGTAATCCCAGCACTTTGGGAGGCCGAGGTGGGCAGATCACTAGGTCAGATTGAGACCATCCTCATCCTGGCTAACATGGTGAAACCCCGCCTCTACTAAAAATGCAAATAATAATAAAAAAAAACACTTTTGATGAGATTGTCAACGTTGCTCGACAGATATGGTACCGATCTTTAGCCAGAGAACTCTCTGGAATCATTAAAGAGATCCTGGGGACTGCCCAGTCTGTGGGCTGTAATGCTGATGGCCAACACAGTTATGACATCATAGATGACATCAACAGTGGTGCTGTGGAATGCCCAGGTAGTTAAGAAGCACAAAGGAAAATATTTCAATAAAGGATCATTTGACAACTGAAAAAAAAATTAGCCAGATGTGGTGGCACGCACCTGTAATTCCAGCTACTTGGGAGGCTGAGGCAGGAGAATCACTTGAACCTGGGAGGTGGAGGGCCGAGATCACATCACTGCACTCTAGCCTGTGTGACAGAGTGAGACTCTCCCTCAAAAAAAAAAAAAAAAGATAAGAAACAAACAAAGCTCTGACAGTTACCCTAAAGTTTCAGGTAATCAGCATAGTATTATGAAATATTTGTTCTAAAACTTCAAACTCAAGCATTGTTTTCAGGTTGCTACAGTGTTTTGCTAGCAGGTGTGCAAGACTGAACCTTGACATCATTTACTTGTATCCTCCCCCACAGTAACTCCAGGATGTCTTACATGTAGCAGGCAAGCTGTAAATATTTTGAAGGGGCAGGCATGGTGGCTTGAAAATAAAATTCTAGCACTTAGGGAAGCCAAGGGGGAGCACTGGAGCCGATGAATTCGAGACCAGCCTGGGCAACATATACTATCTCCATGAAAAATTAAAAAAAAAAAAAAAGCCAGGCGTGGTGGCATGTACCTGTGATCCCAACTACTTGGGTGGCTGAGGCAGGAGGATTGCTTGAGCTCGGTAGGTCAAGGCTGCAGTGAGATGTGATCATGCCACGGCACTACAGCCTGGGTGACAGAATGAGAACCCTGTCTCTAAAAATAAAATAATTTGAAGAGTGAAGCAGTTAATGTATTGCTTGTGAGAGTAAAAAAATTTTTTCAAGGGGGAAAACGGGTTCAGTTTCAAGTCACTCTGCAACTTGAACTACAACCACTTGCTCCCATCTCTCCTCACCTTCCACAACTTCTGGGAACTGTCCATGAACCTCAACCAAACTGCCTGATACCTGGACAGTTCTGGTTTTTGCACTCATCTAGAAATAGAGAGTCATACGGTTCCCCTCCCCAGTTCTTGGGATTCTACCTAGGGTAGGGGGAGAAACAGCAAAGGAAATATCACTGGGGAACAATTCTTAATGAGATGGCATGCTCCCCATCCCCATTCACCTTCTTTCTTCTAGAAGGAGGTCAGAAGTGGATCTGCTGAAATGGGGGAGAAGTGGAATTAGAACAGCCCTTTTCACCAAGTAGCTCCATCCTCACTGTCTTACAGGGGAAATTTCGTTCTGCAACAGCAAAAGTGTAACCCTTTAGTTGAAATAAAATAAATGGTTCCAGGTCCAGGAGCAGCCCTTTATTTCTTCCACCTCAGATTAGGGCAAGGGGTCATTCCTAAAAAGCAGTATAAGTAAAGTAGAAGTTGAAGGCGAGATTTTTCTTCATGGAAACATCTGGTAGGCAAAAGAAATAGAGATAGCAGTCTGGAGTGGGGACCCCAAGTTTATTCTTAGAGCACATCTAGCTGAAGCATTTCTCAGATTTTAGTGGTAATGGCAGGGCCAAGAATGTAAGCCTGGGAAGACTGCAGGGTGGGAGCAAAAAGGCTCTAGATACTAACTTTAACACTGTGGCTCCCGCATTAGAATCACCTGGGGAGTTTCAAAAATAAGGCCATGGTACCCTCCCCTAGACCAAATGAGTCAGGAGCTCTGGGGATGGTCTGGCCATATGAATGTTTCAAAGATTCCCAGGAAATTCCAATGTGCAGCTGGAGTTTCTGGTTCTACTCAAGTGCTTCTGGAGCAGAAGGCAGTCAATTTCTTCCCCCTATCAAATTGAGGGAGAGGATATGAACTTTAATAGTAAAAACTAAATATTGCAATATAACTCTCTGAGAATCACAAAAACAAGAGATCATGTGGGAACTAGAGCTTTTAAGTGTGTGCATTAAGAAAATGGGTCCCCTTGGGTTGGGCGTGGTGGCTCATGCCTGCAATCCCAGCACTTTGGGAGGCTGAGGTGGGCGAATCACCCGAGTTCAGGAGTTCAAGACCAGCTTGACCAATGTGGTGAAACCCTGTCGCTACTAAAAATACAAAAAATAAAAAAATTAAAGATAACCGGGCGAGGTGGTGGGCGCCTGCATTCCCAGCTACTTGGGAGGCTGAGACAGGAGAATTGCTTCAACCCAGGAGGCAGAGATTACAGTGAGCCGAGATCGCACTACTGCACTCCAGCCTGGGCAACAAGAGCAAAACTCTGTCTCAAGAAAACAAGAAACTCAGGAGAACAGGCAAGTGTGCAAGTGTGTACAGATGTGCACTATGCTAGTGGTTATGGGCTATCAAAACTACCAAAAACTTCAGTTTGCATAAGTAGGCAGTGGAGACTTTGTTGGCTCCAAAAACCTTAGAGGCTAAAATCACCTTAGAAAGGAGAAAGAGGTAAGAGGTAAGAGCGAGTGAGCTTTTCTAAAGTGATAAAGGGGTATTTAAGTGATGGGGAAAGGGGTCTTCTGGAATGTTTTCGAGGCCACTGAGCTGCTGACAGGTTCAGCCCTTGGAACTTGTACTGATAGGAGTGAGGAAAAGGGCACTGTAGGCCATGTCTTTTCCTCTTTCATTTAATAGGGAGATAGATAAGAACTTCCATGGAGGAATGTGTGATGAGGGTGGGGAACCAGGGAAGAAGAGAACGGATGTCTGCTGATAAAACCTGCTTCAGTCTGCTCTTGGTCCTCAGGAAAACTTGACCTTTAGCCCTGGATGGCTCGAGAGGGGCCTCTGCACAGCCCAGTGTGGACTGAAATTTGTGCATCGAAATCGGGAGGGCAGGGCTAAGCAGAGGGAGCACAGGCTCTGAGGAGTCCACCTGTTGATAGCCCTTCAGGGCCCATAGGGGCATTATTTCTGAAATCAGCCTCTTCTATCCTTGAAGACAATCCCATCAAAGTGAGAGGAAGAAGAACCAAGGGGCTGCAAGGGGAGGAGGATTTTTCAGGTTTAGTGAAAATAGAACCCTAGAAAGCAAAGGGAAGGGGGCCTCAGGCTCACACAAGTTGAGCAAAATAGGAAAGAATATGCAAGGCAAATACCTGTTTCGGGTCCCGCAGGGGCAGCAGGAGGATCAGGTCAATGCACTGGACTTGGAGGCCTGCAGTGCATGGGATCTTAAGGTCCCCAGTGCACTAGTACTCAATGTCTACAGTGTACCAGATCTCATGGTGAGTAGCACAAGGGGCTTTCCTTCAGGGGCTAGGACAGAAGCAGGTACAATTAGTCACTGTTTGGGAACAGCGCCCCCCTGCTACTCCTGTGGTAACAATCTAGTCAGGGTAGCTCCTGGGCCTCTTGATGAGAAAGGACAGGCCCACTGAGCCAGAACAGGAATTTCACCAGGAGCCTTTCCTGGGCCTTCAGGACCACCCTGTCCCTAAGTTGATTTTCCCACAAATGGGGCCTTTGGAAAACCCTTGGCAAGTGGCACAAGGTCAGGCTACACTTTGGTGAGAGCTCCATTGGTGTGACAATTTAGCCTGTCTAGACCACACTCCTGAAAGTCTAATTGTCAGGTAAGATACAGGATGTCCTGTAAAATCTGAATTGCCAATAAAGGATATTTTAGTATAAATATCTCCCAGGCAATAATTGGAACATACTTAAACTAAGAAAAATGATTTATTTGAAATTCAAATGCGACTTAGTGTCCTAAGTTTTTGATGTGCTAAATTTGGCAACACTACCTGTGTGAGTGGATACTTGGGTCTGGAAGAATTGCTTGCCAGTCTGGGCCACGTTCAGAAGGTGAAGTGTAATCTACTAAAGATGAGTCTGAGGGGTAAGGGTTGAGGTTTATGCAGCCTTAAAGAAGAATTCCTGATAGGGCCAGAGTGGGAGGAAAGATGAGGGAGAGGGGAGACATACCTAAGGGGATGAGCTAAGGTAGTAGCTAGCAAGCTGGGTTGTTGGGAGCACCCTGGAATCTATCTTTTTTTTTTTTTTTTTTTTTTTGAGAGGGAGTCTCTCAAAAAACAGTCTGTCGTGCAGGCTGGAGTGCAGTGGCGCGATCTTGGCTCGCTGCAACCTCTGTATCCTGGGTTCAAGTGATTTTCCTGCCTCAGCCTCCTGAGTAGCTGAGATTACAGGCACCAGCCACCATGCCCAGTTAATTTTTATATTTTAGTAGAGACGGGATGGGGTTCCATCATGTTGGTCAGGCTGGTCTTGAACTCCTGACCTCAAGTGATCTGCCCGCCTCAGCCTCCCAAAGTGCTGGTACTACAGGCATGAGCCACTGTGACTGGTCCACCCTGAGTAAGAGTGTAGACAAGGAGCATAAATGTTTTGCCCAGGTCTACCAACTGATAGCATTTGTCCTGGGAAGAAAGGGAGGGGAGTGTTTCTGGGCGAGAAAGAGGAGCTGGGTGAACTCTAGGCTCTCACTGAGGAGGGGCAGTTGAGTTGGGAGGGCGTCGACCTCTGTTCCTCCAAGCCCCTCAGGCCTAGGGAACTGGGGTCACTTCCCTCAGGCTTCCTGGCCTCACAGGCCTGGCTTGGTTTGGAGCTGTGGTTGCCCCTGAGGGCTCAGTCACGCAGAAAAGGTCAATAAACTATGTATCTCTAGCCAAAGAAGAAAGACAATAAAACCACCCTCAGGGTCAGAGGTCACCTAGTCACTGATTGAGATATTCACAACTCTTTTTCCTCTCTTCTCATTCCCTCTTTCTCCTGAGGACTCCTCCTCCCTTGACTACTTTTTGCCTTTCTCCAAAGCCAAAATTATCCCTGAAAATAACTGAGGTGTGGGGCTGGAGAAAACAACAACAACAACAACAAACAAGCCGTATGCAAAATGAAGCTGGAAATCTGCGAGGGTGTTGGTGGATAAAATCTACTAGTCAAGAATTCCTAGCCTCTGCTGACACTACAGTCCCACCGCTAGTCCAGGGATCAGCAAACTTCTTCTGTAAAGGGCTAGAGAGAAAATATTTTAGGCTTTTCAGACCACATTCAGCATCTGTAGCGTAATTCCGCTCCATCCCACCCCACCACTTTTTTGTCTTTCTTCTTTTTCTACTTCTGCTCTCTAACCTTTTAAAGATATTTTTTTAAAAAACCATTCTGGGTTCCTGGGGCCATACAAATACAAAAGGCTATGGGCCAGATTTGGCTTGCAGTTTGCAGGCCATAGGCTGCCATTCATGTCCAAACCAGCAGTTAGTCTAATTCACCCCCACTCTATCTTGTTGGTGGGGAAAGAAAAAAGGGAGGAAAGGGAGGCCCTATGCTTTGTTTTAATGTCAAAGCCCTTTCCTCCCATCTCCTCACTAGGAAAGGACTAGATGAATAACCACAAACCAAGTACAAAGTGCAACAGGCAATTTGATTTTACAAAATGCAATTCCTGAACTACACAAAGCTCCCTGGGAGTGGAGGGAGTGGAGATAGCATTTTTTTTTTTTTTTTTTTTTCCAAAAGGTATCAGGAATTCTCCCTCTCAGCTTGGGCAAAAGAAAAGATAATTTAGGTAATTCGGCCTCTGCCCCTCAGCGAGGAAGGGAGAAGGAAGATGAAATGGTGGAATAGGCTTGGAGTAAGGAAATGTAGCTTGGGAACAAATGGTTGGTGGGGGCTCCAAATCTAGGCACTAAGGATGAGAGTTACTGTCAGAAGTCATAATGTTGTCCAGAGATATCTTTCCTGTCACCTTGGGAGAAGGATTCTGTCTCAAAGCAAATAAATGAATGAGCAAATATCTCAGAATAATCTAAGATTTCTCTCCACTTGCCTTGAAGCTAATTTACACTGTAGAACTAGTACAGAATTTAGCAGCTACAAGGAACTTAGGGTCCTGGGTAAATGTGTGCTCCAAAATGTCAAACTTGGCTCTCTAAATTGATTCTCCTTCCCCCATCTCTTCAGGTGTCTGGGGAAGGACTTGCAAACCTAAATCAAATGTGTCATTGTGTATCTCGGCCTCTGCCTGCATCTCCCTCTCCTCTTGCCTGGGCACTCCCCATCTACAAGGTGTTCTGATCTAGAAGGAAGGAAGAAGTCCTCTTTCAATGTGACTTGCTCTTCTGGCACCTGAAGCCACTGCTGGTGTAGCTGGGGGCTAACACCTGGTCACCTCCAGAGCGGCAAAGGTATTCCATGGCAGCAGGACCTAGCAGGCCACAACTCATCATCAGCCTTTCACTCAGATTTGCTTGAGGACCACTGCCCACCACCCGGGGCGGGGGGTGGGGTTCACTGCATTTTCTATATTTCAGGGACTCCCTTTATAATCCCAAACCAGATTCTGATAGCTCTTGTTCAACTCCCTGCCTGTCTTCTTCAAGTTCAGTCCTATTTACTTCAGCCTATGTCTCTGAAGTTCAAGTATATATATCGTCTGCACAGCCCTGATTGACAAGTACACTGAAAATGTCTCACTCCCATCTGGTTTGCATTTCATTACATTGGGTAACAATATGCCTTGGATTTCAGAGGACAAAGACAAAAAACAAAAAGGTTGATTAATAATATCTATTTGTTCATTTTTGATTGAATTTTAAGGGTATTTAGGGCTTATAAAATATGTGTCAAATGATAGGACCATAGTGAAAATTCTGACGTGGCCAATAAAATCTGGAGCTCTGTGATTTTCCACTCACCAACCTGCGGACACACTCGGTAGGTGAGTGTGTTGGCAGGTCCTGGAGATCGATAGTTCAGCTTGGTCCCTGAAGCCAATTAAGGGCTTTATCTTAGCATAAAAATAAAAAGCAGTTAAAAATGCATTCTTTTCCCAGCCTTCTTCCCCCTTCATTTTTTATTACCACTTGCAGCTTTTCTTTTAAAAAGATCTGGAACTGTGAAGAGAGGGTGGGGATTTATGTAAAGAAAGTGTCATTTACCAGGAAAAAAGGCGAATAATGGTGAGTTTCAAGGACATGTGGCAATGAGAAACACTTTGTGTTCCACTAGAGAGAGACAGGGGCACCAAATTCAGCGTCTTGGAATAATTCCCTTCCTGGATTCAGAGATTCATTTATTGAAATAAATCAGGAAGACTTGGCAGAACGGAAATCCGCTTGCTGGGTTTAAAGGGTCTTTAAAATGTTGCGAGTGTTAGATTGCAAGTCTTTTCTAAATACAAAACAGAAGAAAAGACCAGAGTGTTTCCCTTGGACTTAAAGAAAATCCCTAGGTCACCGAATCCGGATAATTTCGTGTCCACCACATAAAATGTGTTTAGAAAGAAATGCTGCACGATAACACAACGTGGTGTATATGCTCTGTTTTTTTCCGAGGCTAGAGGAAAAGTGCTGTGGAGTGGGGCTCTGGGTTGTTCGAAGAACCCGTTCTTATTCTACTGACCCTCAGGACGCTCTATTTCCCTACTGCTTCTTCAAGATGGATCCTAAAAATCGGGCTCAAAATCTTTGCTGGTCTAGAAATGATCAGTTTCTCTGATTTTATTTACTGCTTTAAATTTGGGCACAAAAATAAATCTTTTTCCTATTTATCGTTTGAACTCAGTGTGAGGGATAGGATCCGATTATATTTCCTATCCATACAAACGTGGGTATTTAGACCGGACCACATACAACCGGGGGACGCATAAAAGAGATTTATTGGTTAATTTACGCTGCCTAATACACATGTAAACCCCAGTGAGCCAAAGCTGCCGAGGGAGCCTCGGTTACAGCGTAAAATAAGAACCCACGACCCCTGGGTTCGAGTTGTCCTCCTTGCCTGGAGCTGTGACTCCTGTCTTCACCTGAAAAACGAAAACCCGAGAGTTCTCTCCGTCCTCGCGTCGGACTGTGTGTAGGAAAAACTTTTCTCCTCTCTGCTTTCCCTCTTCTGCCACCACTCTGCTGTCAGACTCAGCTCCCCAAAGCCCCTGTTGCCCGAAGTTGTTCCCAGAGTCTCCTCTGAGCATCAAGTTTGGGGAGGAGAGAAGCTTTAAGTCATAAGAAAAACTTGGCGCTTTTTCTCGCCCTAACAGAAGTGATGGGCTTTGTTAGGGGTGGGGGCTTTGTTTTCCTGTGCAGTAACTAGCTTTATCTGGAGCGATTTCGCTTTCTACCCTCTTTTAAGGGTTAGGGTTCCCCCTTCCCAAATAAGGAAATTCCCACTCAAACCAACTGAAACCGAATTAGAAATGGCCTGTCTCTGCCCTGCTGTTCACAAAGCCCCCAGCCTCGCTGTTTTGCGTGTATCTGGGACCCCT
>PVKP010002376.1:0-124882 GCA_004027715.1 Plecturocebus donacophilus
CGCCTATAATCCCAGCACTTTGGGAGGCGGGCAGATCACGAGGTCAAGAGATTGATACCATCCCGGCCAACATGGTGAAACCACGTCTTTACTAAAAAATACAAAAAATTAGCTGGGCATGGTGGCATGTGCCTGTAGTTCCAGCTACTCTGGAGGCTGAGGCAGGAGAATTACTTGAACCTGGGAGGCGGAGATTGCAGTGAGCCGAGATCGTGCCACTGCACTCCAGCCTGGCACCTGGCGCCTGGTGACAGAGTGAGACTCTGTCTCAAAAAAAAAAAAAATATTAGATGTGGTGCTACTGGCTACTTGTGTGGTGTCAAATATTAGGTTGGTGCGAAAGTAATTGTGGTTTTTGCCATAGAAAGTAATGGCAAAACTGCAATTACTTTTGCACCAGCCTAATAAGATACTTAACCTCTGAAATCTCCATTTTGGCATTTGTAAAGTAGAAATAACAAAACTTACCTTGCAGAGTTGTTGTCATTGTTACTAAACATAAACATAAGTTTTCCAGGGCATCATAAATAATAAATAGAAGTTATTGTTACTTCTCATATTATTGTCTTCCCTACTTTTTAATTTGCCATCTAGTTTTCCCTCATCTCTTTTCAATTCAGCTGGCATTTATTGAATACTTATTGAATGTCATGTAAAGCTGAGTGCTTTATAAGCATTTTTGCATCTAATCCTCAAAGCAATCCTCTAAGCCAAGTACTATTATTATCCCATTTTTGAAGATGCAGATACTGAAAGTTTAGAGACTTAAGCAAACATGTTCAAGATGAGACTTCTAGGAGAAGAATTGCTCTTTGAAAGCAGAAACAAGTACCCAATTTCTTCTGCAGGGTCTAGTTCACTGCTATACAGACAACAGATGACCAGTTTGTATTGGATGCAAGAATGAATGACATCCTCATTTGGAATCTCAGAAGATGTAAAGAACCAACATAAAAGTCCATAGGAGAATTAGAAAATGACTATTTTTTAGTAACTTAATATAAATACTCTTATGCTTTATTTTTAACTTTGAACTTAGAGATCAGTGTATTGTTTAGAGGTTCTTGCGTAAGAAATCACCCAGAAATGTAGTAACTTAAAACAACAACTGTTATAGTTTGTATTTCCTGAGGGTGGTCAGGATAGCTCTGCTAATCTGTGCCAGCCTGATTGGTCTCTCTGGACTCTGCCATGCGATTGTGGTCAACTGGACGGTTGGCCGGTGCTGAATGATCTAGTATGACGTACTAGTTTTCTATTGCTGCTGTAACATATGACCACAAACTTAGTGGCTTAGAATGGCACACATTTATTTTCGTATAGTTCTAAAGATAAGAAGTCTGACTGGACTGAAATTCAGATATCCACAGATCTGTGTTCCTTCTCGTGGCTTTAGAGGGAAATCTGTTTCCTTGCCTTCTCTAGATTTAGAGGTTACCTACATTCTTCATATCATGACTCCTCCCTCCATCTTGAAAGCCAGCTACATAACATTTTCAAATCTCTCTATGACTTCTACCCTGGCTTCCAACACTCCCTGGTTTCCATTACCCATCTTCTCTGATTCTGTCTCCTGTCTCCCTTGTGATTATAATAAACTCACGAAGATGATCCAGGATAATCCTCCCATCTTAAAATCCTTAATTTAGTCACATCTTCAAAGTCCCTTTTGCCATGTAAAATAACATATTCATAGGTCCCGAGGATTAGGATATGGACATCTTTGCAGGGTAGTGAAGCCAATTTTGCCTCCCACAGACAGCTTCTCCCACCCACCTGGCAGTTGTCAGATTGCCAGCCCAGATGCTTCACTTTTCCTCCATGTGATCTCTCTTTGCCCTTGATGGCTAGCTCATGCTCATAAAACATGGTGGTCTTAGGCCTTTAGCTCAGCAAGAGGCCAGGCTCCAATGCACAAGCACTTTTCACATTTGCTTATGTCTCTTTGACCAGAGCAAGTCACATGGCCACCCCAGGCTCAAGAGGTAGAAAAATACCTATAGCATCCTTACTACTTTGTGCAATAAACAGTACTTGTATTTAAAAAAAAAAAAAAAATACACCTCACCTCTTTATGCCTGAATGCAAAAAAAGGGGAAGAATTTGTGGCTATTTTTACAATTTACCAAAACGAACATAATATGTGAATGAGAATTTCTAAGACCTCCCATCTTTGGTTGGAATCATTAAGGTCTTTGCGCAGCTATTTCCTTTGCCTAGCATGCTCAAAATGCATTATCTTTTCCTGGCTAAATTATTTACCCCTTTCTTATTATAGCTTAGATACGAACACCTCCAGAAAAATTCTTCTAACCCCAAACCTCGTAGTGTTCCTGGTGCTTTATCTTAGTGCTTTCATCATACTAAGTACTTACCCCTAATATAGCATTTAGTACTCTGTATTGAAGTCACCTGTTTATCTTCTTGCCTTTCAGCCTAGACCAGAAGCTTCTTGTGGACAAAAAAATGGGTCTTAGTTGTTCACACTTTCTCTGTGACTTAGCAATGTGTCTTGCATATATTAGGCTAAAAAGGTTTTATTAAATAGATGTATTAACAAATATTCTATAAACTCCAATTACAGTTTTACCCAGTATTTTATCCTCTAATTAATATCAGTGTTTTTGTTTTTAAATAGATTTCTTTACTTAATGAATCTTTAATTCCATAATTCTTTTTCCCTCCTTTGGAACCCAGCCTTTTACTGATCAGCTAAATAAGAAAGGAAGGAATTTCTAGTACTAAACATCAGTCATAGAATAATTTTCCTTGGAGTAAAAAGCTAAATTGTGATTTTGGTACCTTGATAATACAAACTGATTGTGTGACATTTAGGAAATCCACAAATTACTGCGAAAGACGCTGATTTGCAAACTAGACATCTCTAAGGCTGTCTTCAGCTGGGGGGCCAGTCAAATTTAGGAGCTCAGGGATAACTTGACTGATATTCCTTCAAACTAAAACTAAAATTAAAGCTGAGATATTTTGGGATGTTTCCAGGAAGGTCTTAAGAGGCTGCCTGATTGCTGTTAATACATAAGGCAGAAGGCAAAGATTTCCAAAATTACATGACTCAAGGGCTAAGACTCCAGAACTGCAGACACAACATGAGTAAGCAGACCACTCCAAATTGCCAGTGGAATTAAGGAATTAAAAAGGAGATGGTGAGTTACAAGAAACAGAGCTTGTTTGGGGAATGGATACTCTGTGTGCCTGTAACCAAGAAAGCCAGTTATAATATAAGCTAAAATGATATATACAGATGTTTAGTATAATGAAATGACCAAGGAGGAACCCACCCCTGTGTTAATTCTCCAGTGTAATATGTAATGTTCTATCGACCACACTTGGAATATGGGTGGTTGCCCTGTACATTTTTTAGCTCAGGTAATGTTATTTTTATAACCTGAATTATGAAGGACAAAAATGTATAAAGACAGGATTGAAGTCCAGAGACAATCTAGTCGGCCAATGTTTAACTATCTTGAGAGTGTTTCTATGCCAATGTTAAAACTGTCACAGTTAATGTATTGAATATTTTGCAGAATCTCAGTTTATGAAACCTTAAAACAGATCACAGTTTAACAACAATAACAACAAATTCTAGGCTTTTTGAGAAAGGTTCTGAATGCTAAGTCTGCAAGGAGAATATACCATAAAAGGCGCATTCTTGTCTATTTGGAACTTATTCATGAATTCACCCATGCAAATTGGCTACAGCCTATACGTTGTCATTAATTTTGAAATCTTGCATTTAAAAACTCGATGACGTAATTCATTTAATCTTGGTGACAACACTGATATGTGGGCATTATTATTATACTCATTTTTCAAATGCAAACTTGGCACCAAACATTTAGCTAATTGTCCAAGGTTATATAATTATCATATAACATACTTGAATCTATCATATAACATATTTGATTCCTAAACCTGTTCCCTCAACCCAAGCACTACACTGTCTCTCTTAAAATATATCATGTCACTTGTCCTAAAGTGTATATTTAGCCTGGATACGCTTGGAGAATTTGGAAACATCCTAATACAGTCATTTCAATTTAACAAATACTCCTTGAGCTCATGTTAAGTATGAAGTTGTTTATTAGGCTTCTCCCCATCCCCCTTAAAAAAACTCATGAAAAATGTATATCAAGTAATGGTTTACTGGTTTTATAATGTCTCTTAAAATAATTTTACAATTGCCTCATTGACTAATAGAGGGAAGTATAACTCTGCATCCACAAACTTAGACATGTAGGAAATAATACGTATTCATTATAATTCAACCTATTTAAATCATTGCCCAAGGCTCCCTGTGTTCACCTAGCAAGAAACCCTTTCTGCTATTGTGGTGCTTCCCTCCTCCAGCATTGTCAAAGGCTCAGTCTTACATCATACCAGATTCTTGGGGATGGGGATAAATTAGTTTCTTAGTTATCACTTAGAATCTCTGAATGCCCATTTTTACAACTTGTGTGGCTCCTGTAAGTCTGATTGCTCTGTTGCATCTGTGCTACATGTTTTGGGTAAGGGAATCACAGGCCAGGCTGGGAGACTCCTTTGATGGGCCATTTTTCTTGGACATGACCTTCTCATGTCTCTAGTACATGATCATGAAATAGGGCAAGCGTCTCCTCTAATCACAGATTTGTGATTACTGACCCCAGATTTCTCTCTAGCACAACTGAAATATCTTCTTTCTGCTGGACTGCAATACTAATACATGCAATTGGTATGTTGCATGATGCTGAGGTTTGGGGTATGACTGATCCCATCACCCAGGAACTGAGCATAGTATCCAAACGTTAGTTTTTCAGCCCTTGCCCCACTCCTACTTTCCCATATTTTGGAGTCCCCAGTATCAATTTTACTCATCTTTGTGCTCATGTGTACCCAAAGCTTAGCTCCCACTTATAAGTGAGAATACTCAGTATTATAGGTTTTCTGTTCCTATACTAATTTGATTAGGATAATGACCTCCAGCTGCATCTATGTTGCTGCAAAGGTCATGATTTCATTCATTTTTATGGCTGTGTAGTATTACAATGTATGTGCACCACCTTTTTTCAAAAAAAAAAATCTAATCCACTGTTGCTGGGCACCTAGGTTGATTCCAAATCTTTGCTATTGTGAAGAGTGCTGTGATGAATAAATGAGTGCATATGTCTCTTTGGTAGAATGATTTATTTTCCTTTGGATATATACCCAATAATGGGATTGTTGGATTGAATGATAGTTCTGTTTCAAATTCTTTGAGAAATATCCAAACTGCTTTCCACAGTGGCTGAACTAGTTTACACTCCCACCAATAATGTATAAGCATTCCCTTTTTTCTGCAGACTTACCAGCATCTATTTATTTTTGACTATTTAATAGTAGTCATTCTGACTGGTGTAAGGTGATCTCTTATGGTGGTTTTGATTTGCATTTCTCTAATGATTAGTGATTTACAGCATTTTTTCATATGTTTGTTGGCCACTTGTATGTCTTCTTTTGAAAAGTGTCTGTTCATGTTCTTTGCCCACTTTTTAATGGGATTATTTGCTTTTTGCTTGCTGATTGGTTTAAGTTCCCTATAAAGTCTAGATATTAGACCTTTGTCAGATGCATAGTTTGCAAATGTTTTCTCTCATTCTACAGGGTGTCCATTTTCTTTGTTGACAGTTTCTTTTGCTGTGCAGAAGCTCTTTCATTTAATTAGGTCCCATGTGTCAATTTTTGGTTTTGGTGCAATTGCTTTTGAAGTCTTAGCCATCAATTATGTGCCAAAGCCAAAACTGAGGAACAGAGTTTCCTGTTTTCTTCTAGGAATTTATAGTTTGAAATCTTACATGTAAGTAGTTAATCCATCTTGAGTTAACTTTTGTATACAGTGAAAGGTAGAGGTTTTATTTCATTCTTCTGCATATGGCTGACTAGTTATCCTACCAGCATTTATTGAATAGGGAATAATTTCCCCATTGCTTGTTTTTGTAGACCTTGTCAAAGATAAGATGGCTATAGGTTTGCAGTTTTATTTCTGGCTTCTCTATTCTGTTCCATTGGTCTATGCATCTGTTTTTGTACCAATACAGTACTGTTTTTGGTTACTGTAGCCTTATGTTATAGTTCGAAGTCAGGAAATGTGATGCTTTCAGCTTTCTTCTTTTTGCTTGAGATTGCTTTGTCTATTTGGGCTTTGTTATGGTTCCATCTGAATTTTCTAATTCTGTGAAAAATGACATTGGTAGTTTGATAGGAATAACATGGAATCTGTAGACTGCTTTGGGCAATATGGTCATTTTAACAACATTGATTCTTCTAATCCATGAGAACGGAATGTTTTTCCATTTGTGTCATCTCTGATTTCTTTCAGTAGTGTTTTGTAGTTCTCCTTGTAGAGATCTTTCGCCTCCTTGGTTAGAAGTATTCCTGTTTTTTTTTTCTTTTGGCTGTTATGAATGGGATTGCATTCTTGCTTTGGTTTTCTTTTTCTTTTAGAGATGAGGCCTTGCCATGTTGCTGGTCTCCAACTTTTGGTCTCAAGGGATTCTCCCACTTTAGTCTCCCAAAGTGCTGGCGTTACAGGCATGAGCCACTGCACCTGGCCTGATAAACTCTTCAAAATGGAGTGTAAATGCTTACAAAAGGCCTCTGAGTTCAAAGCACTTCTGCCTTACACTTTGCAAAAATATATGTGGAAAAAATTGCTAAAGATCACACTCTCATCCTTGAAAATCAGGAAGGAAGAAATATATCTATACAAATTAATATTTCATTGAATTGGCCTCAAGTTATAATTGAAATAATGATATTGCAGAGTTTGGCTCAGCCTAACACTCCTTTAGTCTAAGTCAATGGTTCTCAAACTGTGATCCCTGGACCAGCAGCATCAGCCTCACCTGAGAACTTCAAATACAACTTCTTGGGACACATCCCAGATGCACTGAATCAGAAGCTCTTGGGATGGGTCCATTCAATCTGTGTTTTTTAAAAGCCTTCCAAATGATTTTGATGCCCACCAAGTTTGAAGACCACTGGGTTAGGCTATGTGCTTCTCTAGCAAGGACTGTATAGACTTGAAATTAGGTATTTACTTGTCTCTTCCATTAGACTGCACATTTCATAAGAGTAAGAACCATGCCAGTCTTCTACATTGTTATAGTCCCATTGCTTAATATTAACCATAGGGGCAAGGGGTGTACAGTGAGTGCTCATAAATGTTTGTTGAATATACCAATAAACGAATGAGTTAAAAGATGTTTTATTTGTCTATGGGATTATCATTCTAGTTTTACCAGATTATCATTCAGAGTACAGTCATGAACTTGTAACAATTCCTAAAATGAATTTAATAACTCTTGATGATATAATAGGCCTTTGAGCCTACTTTTCTTAGGAGAACTGAAAACAGATGTGCCTTGCAATATTCCTGAGCATGACTGTTTAACTAAATTCATGAGTTCATTCATTCACTAAATATTTATTTAATAGCTACCTATTTTTAGGTCTTCTGAGAGGAGTTTTGGGAGCTAGAATGATAAGTAAAGTGCATTTGTGGCTCTTAAAAGAGTATACATCTCAGTAGTTCATCAATTCTAAATGTATAACACAAATTTGTTGAGCACTGTGTATTACTGGAGAATGAGACAATAAGGCCATATGTGTCTTCTGAATAAAGTTGAAAGTGTGCAGACAATTGCAGTTTTCCAGCCTTGTCAATTGTTTTCTAGGATCATTCAAGCTATTACAGATGGATGGGCAATATATCACACAAATAATTGAACACAGATATTTTCTTAAATCTGTTTTTTTATTTCTAACTATATACAGATCACATTTATTTGAATGATACATGGGTCCTTCAGCTAATGATGATTACTAATCATGGAATTTACTAACACTTACCCTTCACTGTGCCAGGCAGTGTCAAGTACAAAATATTAATTATTAATATATCACACTGATACTATTCCCTGAGAGCAGTTCAGTGCTCCCCTCAAAGACCTAGGAAGCTAAGAGATCACATGAAAAATAAAGATGGAATAAAGTTTATGAAGCCCCTTATGATCAGCTCTTTCCCAAGTTAAGATGAAGGAGTGGGCTTCTGTGACAGCTAGGAAGAAAGCTTATTGACCTGGGCTGTAGTTTAAAAGATTTAGTTGTTACTTGGCTTTCTAATTAACCATACAGACCAAGGTGGCCTGAGAACCTTCCTGTCCCACAAGTCTCCTCACTGTAGTTCAAAGGTCTTGGGGGAGATGATATACTTCTGTGGAAGAGTGCAACAGAAAACGATCCATGCAGAATTATGGGCAAAGCTATCTTGTGGATGAGTTAACATGGTGGGAGCCCTTACAGTGGTGACCTCAAGAGTATAGTAGCACATGAACTACACAGCAGGAGAGAGAAATGCACGCAGTGCAAAATGAGAAACAGCATTATCACAGTGCTAACAGGACAGTATTCTGGCAGTGGCAGTGGCATGTTGTCCCTGAAAGTGATCATTAAACATATACTCTTACATGAAAAATGAGAATGAACTCTGTCAGTAAGGCATTTATTTTGTATTTTTTGTTATTTTTCTTTGTATTTTTCCTAAAAGATTTCTGTAATGAATATGTATTGCGATTGTAACCAGAAAACACAATATATTGGTTTGGAATAGCACTCAGATTTCCAGGCAATCAATTTACCTGCCAACTTCAAAAGGACAAATAGCTACTTACCTTCTCTATTATACTGTAAGCTGATCTTCTAAAATCATTCTGACTTAAAGTAGAGAATTAAGAAAATAAAAAAGCAGCCCAGACTATAGCATCATGATCCCACAAAATGACCAGGCTTTGGTTGCTTTCTAATTTGGAAGGAAAAAGTCAAGAAGTAACAATTGGGCAGAGAGAAAAGGTTGAAAGCAAAAGCTATTTTCTATATCACTTTATATCATCTAAAAAGTGATTTATAAATGGCTAAAGTGATGACATCATTCTCAAATAGGTACGGGCTGAGAGTTGTTAATAGCATCCCTGGAAGCCAATCAAAGCCTGTTGTTTTGGAAATAATCATTAATCTCACTGTTTACATAAGTGTTTCTTGGCCCTGATGCTAACTGATAAAAGTCAGGGGTCATTATCCCAAGATACAAACTAAGCCAAAATGACAATATTTTTCTGAACAAATGGACAGTTGTGACGGACTGGCTAAACTGTGCATAGTTTGACTATATAAAAGATATTACTGTGATTTTTTCCCAAACAAAAATATGCTAATCTCATATATGTAATGCCTTCAGCCTGAAATAAGTAAACACCAAAGATTCTTCCACAGATCAAATTATGAGAAAAAGAAATGGATAAAGAGAATAGCTATAGACTGCAAAAGGCTGATATAGAAGATTTTAAAAGTATAACCAAGTTACATCTGGTGACTAGAGGCATACACTTGAGCAATGAAGCTAAAATAAAAATTTAAGAAGTGATAACTATGGGCCCTGGCATGGTGGCTCATGCTTGTAATCCCAGCACTTTGAGAGCCCAAGGCAGTCAGATCACTTGAGGTCAGTTCAAGACCAGCCTGGCCAACATGGTGAAACCCTGTCTCTACTAAAAACACCAAAATTCACCTGTAATCTCAGTTACTCTGGAGGCTGAGGCAGGAGAATAGCTTGAACTCAGGAGGTGGCTGTTAGAGTGAGCTAACACCACCACTGCACTCCAGACTGGGTGACAGAGCAAGACTACAGACTCTGTCTCAAAAAAAAAAAAAAAAAAAAAAGTGAGTACTATAAAAGAATAGTAGTTACCTTTGAGAGTATGGAGGGGGTTACAATTGAGACAGTGGACACAGGAGAAGTATCTAGGCTAACTGACAAAGTACTGCTTCTTTTCCTGAGTGGTGATGTGAAAGATGTTTGCCCAATAATAATTTATTAAGCCTTAAAAGTTAAATTAAAATTATTTTAAATTAGTGCATACATACCCACAAAAAACCTCACATGTATTTGGTATTAAATCCAATACATCAAAAATTCTAAGAGTGGTTCTCTACTGGAGACAGTATCTCTCTCCCTTCCCTATTCCCCATCAAGGAAGGTTCAGAAATTTCCTGTAATGCACAGGGACCAAAATGAGTCATCGAAAGTCCTGTGGGTGCATTTTTAATTGTCATTATGACTGGAGGGGCATTAGTAACATTATACAGGGTCAGATTTATAAACATCCTATAGCATAAGAAGAGCTCTATATGATAGGAAAATTATCCTAGCCAAAATGCAGAGTGTTACCCACGTAAAATTAACTAATCAATGATGATCACTGAATGTCCCATGATGCCACATTTATTTATTTCATTATACTCATTTCTGCCCTTTAAGAAGGGAAACATCACGTACATACATGTATATGAACACACATACATATACATGCACATATGTAATGTGTCTGTGTGTGTGTGTGTGTGTGTGTGTGTATAAAGAACTAGTCTATCAATTTCTAGGTTGAACAATTCACTTCACAGTTTATCAAATTGTAATTTGATTGCATGTGGTTAAGCTCATGAGCTTTAGATTCAAACAGTCTGGAAGCAAAACCTTGAGCAAGAAACTTAATCCTTCTAATTTACTCACATACAAACTGAAAATAATAGCATTAGCTACATGTACAATGTAGCTAATGCTATATTGGTTATTGCTAAGTAACTATCTCACAACTTAGAGTTTAAACCCCAAATCATTTATTAATCCTTGCAATCTGGGATGGGCTGGGCTGGGCTGATCTCAATCAGGGCTCACTTAGGCTTCTGCAATTACCCAGAAGAGAAGCTGGGGCTTGATAGTTTAGGATGACCTTGCTTGGGATATCTTGGCTTCTTTCCACATATATCTCCTGTCTCTCCAGGAGGCTGATACAGGCCTGTTCACTGAGGGTGGCAGACATCCCAGCGACAGAAGGGAAATGTGCAAGAAATTTTTCAAGCCTCCACTTTGCATTCAGTTTGCTATTGTTCCATTCGCCATAGCAAGGCACATGGTCATGCCTCAGCCAACGTTAAAAGAAATTACTAAAGGGTGTGGATACAAGAGTGTGTGAAAAATTGAAACTATTAACACAATCACCCCATCACACTGCATCACAGAGCTGTGTGAAAATTACACATACAGATAAGTGTAAAATATATAGTACAGTGCCTAGCACACAGTAAGTGGTCAATAATTGTTAGTAATTATGAGGAGTAAGCAGCTTCACATAATATTTCAAGCTTCCTACATAGTATAACTGAGTATGTTATGGAATTATAGCTGTGTATGAATTCAAGACTACTGATCTCCAGATAAACTTTTTTTTTTAATGCTAGAGACTGGAAATTTCACCAAGTTACTGAAAGTTTATTGTTTAGATCTGGGTTGGCTTAGTTTCAATCTATTGAAAACTGCAAAACAAGTAAATAAGAAAAACAACATGAAGAATATGAGAATATTTTCCTAGAATCTTACTAACAACAAGATAGAATGTTAGTAAAAAATGAAATAAAAGAACATTTTTTAAGCATGAAGCTTATTTCTCTCCAATACAGCTGAATACACAACCTTGACAACTTTGAACTTGAACCCCTAGAGGTGGAAAAGTATGTACAAATTTCAAAACAGAGTTCTTCATAGGGTTACAACAGCAAATTCTCATTTTTAATTAACAATTGTGAAATGGCATGGTATTATTGGACTTTGAATTTAGCTTGGAAGAGCTTTAGGCAAACAAAATTTTTACTGACCCTTCAGAATCTGCACTGGCCCTTCCCACAGTTCCATTTTCACATCCAAGTATGAGATGTGAAGACTTGCACGTAGAAATGCAGTCAGTGTTTGGCTGCGTTAACTGAACGTGTCTGCAAAGAGAGGTTGGTAATACCAGGAAACTAGAAATACACAATAAGCCTATCCATTAGGGGAACACCAAAAAATTTTCTTCCTACCAATTATTTTCCAACTTTGCTTTCCACCTAGAAATATACAATCTGTGAAACAGATCACATTTTCAGTGTTTTGGCTAAAGACGTGTCACTAATGGTTTCTTACCCTGGAATGTTAGATCCTTACTGCTGCTATGACAAATTACCATAAATTTAGTGGCTTAAGACAACACAAATGTATTCTCTTACATTTCTGGAGGTCAGAAATACTAAAGTAAAGGTGTCAGTAGGCTTGCCTTCCTCTTTCCTAGGCTCTAGAAGAGAATTTATTTATTTGGCTCTCAGCTTTTCGATACCATCTGTATTCCTTGGCTTGTGGCCCTTTTCTTTTCAAAGCCAGCAACAGGGTATCTTCAGATTTCTTTAATTGTCTCTCTCTACTTCTAAGATCACATCTCCTTTGATTCTGACCTTTCTGTGTGCCTTATAAAGACCCTTGTGATTATATTGGGCCCACTCAGATAACCCTGGATAATCTCCCCATTGCAAGATACTTAATCACATCAGTAAAGTCTTTTTGCAATGTAAAGTAACATACTTATACGTTCCACATATTAGCAAATGGGCATTTTTGAGACCATTATTCTACCTACCATGCCTGGTCAAAAAGGAGATTAGATATTTTAAAAGATTATATAATTAATATGTATTTCTTAACTGTCAGCTATTAAGAGCTGACATTTCAAATGGGAAAAGTAATATTTGGCCTTTCTGATTTAAAAGTTTATTGTGAAGATTGACATAAAATGGAACAATCTTTGCATCCTGTATACATGTAGAATATAGACTGTCCCTCAAATTCGAGAATATAATGCTTGAACTTACACTTGTCAAGAATAGCAGGAGTAGCGAGAAATTCTATCTGCATTTTATCAAAGCCTTAATCCTATCCACATTTTAATTCCAAGGAACTTCTTGTGCTTAATAGCATCCAAGAGAGAAATGAGTACTTACTACAGTAGAGAGCTACTGGAAGCTGGGTTTGACTTGACTGACCATGGCCAATGAACAGTAGCTGAGACAAACTTTCCTTTCCTTTCATTTTCATTATTTGAGGAGGGGTGAACCCATTCCCTGGTGTGATGGCCAATAAAGAGAGCCAGACCCCCAGAATCAAAGCACTTTCACTTCTTTTACTCAGCTACTTCATGAGGATGGAGAGCAGAAGGTACTGTATAAGGCATGATTCCTGAGTACACTCAGGCAGTGTTGGTCCTGGGCAAAGTGATTTCCAATGGTTGTGTCCAGAGATTTAATGGGGAATCTGATCACTTTATGCTGCCCACTGCTGGCTGTTGAGTTCTTCACAGACTAACATAATGAACCTCAGGCAGGCCTGATCCTCCAAAATGCTACAGCCTTAGTTTTCAGATCTTTGGGGTCTTTTATTCCTCAGGGCTAGTCATCTCCATGGAGAGTTGAATTAAAGCTGGTTCCAGAGAACATAGATATATATGCTGCTTCAAATATAGAGTATAATGCTCACTCTTTTCCTCCTGCCAAATGCCATCTTTCTTTGAACTTAATGTTAACTTTAGTTAAAGACTTGTCACTGATTGTTGGTCAGGACCACTCTAATACTAATGAGCTCCCCAGTTCTGAATCCGAGGGAGAACAAAGTAAGGGAAAGGAACTGCTTCTTTCTCTGCCAGCTCTCTAGGCTCCTCATACAGGCTAGCCCACTCTAACTTAAAAGTTCCTTACACTGATAGAAGGCTTAAAGAATAAGACAGAAGATCTTGTAACTTTTTGTTACTGTGGCATTCTATTCAGCATATACTCACTTTCTCAAATAGGTATTAAAGCCTTTTCCAAGGAGACCTTCCAACTCTTGAGAGTGGTGAGCAGCTATTTTCCTGATTGAGAATATAAAGTGATTAAATTCTGGTAGGACTTTCTGGTTTAAAGATAATGTATATGAAAGGACTTCATAGGCTTTAAAGGGCTGTTTAAAAACAAATTCTAGTAAATGTTACCTTTTATCAGGGAATCGAGGAAAAGACATCACAAATTTTAGCCACTCTGTCCATTTGAAGAAGAACTTAGCATAGTCTTTGATCCTCAATGGGTTTACAGTCTAATTGGAAATATGAGGTTAAGTGACATTAATGTATTCAAGAACAATGCAAGACAACATTCAATCAGAAGATATCAACAGAAATTCAAAGTAATAAAAAAATCAGTCAATGTTGCAGGCTGGAATAGTCAAGAGAAAGCTTCATGAAAAGGGACGTAAGCTAAGATTTCTGGTTTTAATGAATAGAATTCAGCTAAACAGAAAGTCCATTTGTAAACTTCCTAAGTGAGGAGAGATATATATTAAAAATAAACTCAATGTCAGTGAGGTGAATGAGAATTGTCTGTTTTAAAGATGTGTTTAAAGGAATAGCAAGAAATTAAATTTAGTAAATTTGAAGACATTTTCTATAACATCTAAAAAATTAGCAAAGCATTTTGAGTCTATTTAAGAGATGCTGGATCCTACTTCAGGCTTCTGAACAGAGGAGAAATCCAAGGAAAACATTGTCTTGAGAAGCACATAACTCTACAATATGCAGAAAAGATCAGAGGAAGAAAAGACCAGAGGGAGCAGTCTCAGCTAGGACATAATTGCAGTATCTCTCATGAAAAGGCTGGGAGAACATCAGTAACAGGGCAAAAAAATTAACTAAGACTAGCCATACTGTTGAGGAAGAAGCACTTGTTTTGGAGTTTTGTTGTTGTTGTTGTTTAAATTGAGTTGATGTTGAAAAGATGAAGAGAGAAATTTGAGGGAAGAGTCAAGGATTACATTTTTAACAGATACAGGAGAGATTTAGGGAGAGGCCACTTGAGTAGAGAAGGCAGAGAACTTAGTTTGACCACAATACATTTGAAATTGTGGCAGCATGGGACTGGAAAGCTGTAGAATCTGGACTGGAGGTGAAGATAAAAGCCTATACAAGGCCAGCTACAGTGGTAAGTGACAATAAGAAAGAAGGGAATCCTCTTGATAGCCCTCCATGCCAGAGTGAAAGACATACTTTGGGAAGGACAGAAAACTCTCAGACCACCTCTGCTGCTCAGACGGTGATGCTGACTTCTTCACTCTGAAATGCAATTCATCTGGAGGCTCCTTGGTGCTGGGAATACATTACTGTGCGGATTCACTGGCATTACCTAGATTCTAGGGCCTGAGCTGGGTGTCCAGGCCACCTGCAATATTAAGTTTAGGAAACTCTTTCCCCACATGCCTGAAGAGGAGCAGTGGTCTTGGTTTTCGTACAGTGGAGAATCCCCTAAAAATCAGCCATATTGCCAGAGTCAAGGAGGGAAATGAAGAGGCCATCCATGAACAAAGGGAAACGTTTGGAAAGAGTGGAATATCTTTCCAACTGCTATGGGTAGCCTTATCCTGCAGGACATCTCAGAAAGTTACAACAGACCCACAGGATAGTCGTCTTTCCAAAATGATTCATGGATTTTAGGCTAATGTACAGGGTTAGGAGAGAGAAGGAATAATTTATAAGGATAAATAAGAGTAATATTTGGTTGAACATATAAGCTAAATAATGCTAAAGCATGCCCAGCAACTACCTCTACAAGTGCCAAAGGATGATTTTCTCTTCTTGCTTTTAAGCTTGTTTCATCAGCTGGTATTCTTTAAGTGCCATTTTGTCTGGTTGGAGGTAAGGAGGAGAGTTTTTTTAATTGTGACTCCTCCAGTTATTCTGTTTCAGTTGCAATTCTCCCACCAGAATGTTAAGTCTTATGGCCGTAAGAACACTCCAGGTGACTGCTTTGTGTTCTGTGCCCACACTCTTCCTCTTCTCTCAATGCCCATGGGAAATGTCAGTGAGTAGCCTCAGTTTGCCAGTAATTTTTGTCATTTCCTACCTGATAAATTGCTTTTCTGCCTTTGGCTTATGTTCACTTCCTTTAGAGAAAGATACTTTTCTTCAAGATTTCTGCAAATAATTTTCCCATTGAAACCAAATAAAATAAAATGTCAAACATTTGCCCTATCCAAATAATGCTTGATTGCTTAAAAATGCATATATTAGAAAATTTATGCCTCATGTCATGGCAGGCAGAAGAGGTTTGGTTGCCCCAAATTTTTGTATGAGCGTAGTCACCACTGAAACAAGGCAAGGAACATGGCTGAGATCCACTAGAGAGCATGAGTTTTGGAAATCAGTATTGACGCTGACAATTCCACAGACATGCTCACTGGGGAGCCAGCTAAATCTTCCAGAGAGAGAGAACATTATAAGATGAATAAGAACAAGGACCAAAGGATAAACAAAACCTGGTTCCAATCCCAGCTCTGGCACTCACTAGTTATATGGTCTTGGAAAGTTATCCAATATCTCAGTCTCAATTTCCTTACCTGTGAAAAGGGATAATGGTATCTTCATTGTGGATTCTCAATAAGGAATACATGAGATCAAAACTTAAGTTCATAATTACTGGCTTATACGTGTCAGTTATTCATTACCAACCAACCCAAATGAAAAGACAGCTGATATTCAGGTAGAAAAAGAAAAGAGAAATGCTTAGCCTAATCAGAGAGGGAAGAGACAGCAGCACAAATTTATTTGCTTGATAAATTTCTCCTGTGCCAATGAAGCTTCTTGCCCTTCAAAACTTATTATTTTCACAACTGAGTAATGATGGCTCATAAAGAAATGTAAAAATCCCACAAAATCTCGTTTCTTGGGAAAAAAAAGCGAGTATAAAATGGGGGGGGAAGTCAGCAATTATTACAGTAATCCTTTGAGTGATCTCTGTGTAAAACCACTTTGCACAGAGAGATGACAGATTTTTCACAGAAACAACTAAAGCTTGAAGTTTTTATTTCATCAGAGTCATAAATGTGTGATTTTTATTACTTTGAAAGAAGAGGATTGCTGTCTAATGGGACCATTATTTGAACACTTTCTTCCCAGCATGAAATCATTAACTTTGTACACTCTGAGCCTGAGCTGCTCTAAGTTAGAATGAACCAACCTTAAATTTTACTCATGCAAACTAGAAGAATATGTTCTTCTTAATGCTCATCACAGAATCATTTTAGAAGTGAGAGTGATCCTGGTCCAACTCTCTCATTTTGCCAATGAGGGAACTGAGGTACAGAGAGTCCTACATTAGGTTATTGACTTGCTCAGAAAACACACAGCAAGAAAATGATACAGCTAAGACACCAACCTAGGCCTTTTTCATGAAGTCCAAAATGACTAATCTAACCTATGTTAGAACTTCAATAAATGTTTCTTGAATGAGTGAATGAATCCTAACTCCCAAATTTCCTTATTTTCTACTTCATTGGACTACTTCACTTATTTCTTTCTTTCTTAGGTAATTTTTATTTAATCATGGTCCTTGAAATGGTGGTTAGAGGTTTATTTAAAGACATTAAGTTTCTATTACTTCATCTTCTTTCAAAATTTGTAGCATCAATACATTTTCTAATGATAAGTATATACCTTGTCATTGGTAAACATGGATAAATTCAAGAAAATGGAGTATAAATTATTATTTTTATTATTGTTATTTGTGATAAGAAAACAACATAAGATCCATCCACTTAGCAATTTTTAAGTATGCAACACAGTGTTGCCATTTCTTCTTTTTTAAAGATCACATTTTTTCTGTCCTATAACTCTTTAGTTACTATCCATCCTTCCTCCTTCCCTCTATATCTAATCTTCCTGAAAAAATTCATTCCTACATGTTCTGTAGATGCACCATGTTCTCTCAGTCCCCTATGCTACTGCATGTGTTATGCCCACTATCTGGGTTGCCCTCTCTTTTCCCTTCATCTCTATTCACCTAGGAAGGAGAACCTATTACATTAGGTTCAGGCATCATGTACATCTTGAAGACTGTCACAGCCTCTCCAATCCCCTCTAAGCTGGGATAATGACCTTCCTGTGCATTCTTATAGGATTACTGAGTTATTCCGTAACTATTAATCTCTACTGTGGCCTTCTGTTTACTCACCTGCTTCCCACTCAAAATGGTAAGCCTCACATGAGGGTAGGAACAAAATCTTACCTGCTTTGAAGCTCTAATGTCACTTGGACCCAATGCCTGACACATATAAGGGCTCAATAAATGTCTGATAAATAACAGTCTGGAATGAAGATGTTATTAATTAGTTTCATGTAACTATCTGCACCCTCAGTGGCTTGTATTGGTCAAAACAGAAGTAGAAACATTTCTATTTGATGTGTCCTAACATCAAATCACAACAAAAGCAAAAGTTGACAAATGGGAACTTAAGAATTTCTGCACAGCAAAAGAAACTATTCACGGAGTAAACAGACAACCTACAGAATGGGCAGAAGTGTTTGCAAACTATGCAACTGACAAAGATCTAATATCCGGCATCTTTAAGTAACTTAAACCAATTTACAAGGAAAAGAAGATAAATCAAAAGTAAGTTTCATAGCTTCTTCTTCCCATTAGTCTCAAACCAAATTCCAGTCTCTATCTAAATATGTTGAGTTTTTTGAATGTGCTTTTGACATCAAGTGAAAAGCAAATGGGGGTTATTCCCCCCATGCTTCAAAAATCCTTGGAAAGCTAAAAGAGGGTAAAGTTCTACAATCTTTGTTTTTTCCAAGTGACCTAACAGAATCAAACCACATTCAAACTGGCAATGTTCTTTTTGGCTTAGAGGCTGTGCACAGGGCTGAATAACCCAGGGAGGCTTAAGTTCCTTCATGCACCACTACTTGCAGCACCCATGTCCTCACCCACACCATTTCAGGACACTTTTTACTAAGCATCTGTGTTAGGTTGCTAGGGCTGCCATAACAAAGTATTTCAGGTACTAGAATAACCTGGTGGTCTTGTTCAATACCATTCTTGATAACACCAATGAAAAAAAGAATCTATTCCCAGCTCATGCCACTGTCCATGTAGAGCTGGCATGTTCTTCTCATGTCTAATTGAGTTTTCTTCAGTACTTCAATTTCTTCCCACATTCTAAAGATGGGCACATGAAGTGAATTTCCATGTCTACTTGCTCCTGGTATAAGTGAGTGTGGATGTATGTGAGTGAGTGAGTGTGCCTCACAAGGAAATGGGGTCTTGTCCAGGACTGGTTCCTGTCTTGTATCCTGAGGTTCTGGGATAGACCAATGACTCCTGTGATATGGAACTGGAATAATTGAGTAAATTATGCTTAATTATTTAATAATTAAGATTGAATAATTTTTATTTAAATAAAAACATCTATTTCTATTAATCTTTCTTAAATGTATATACTGCTTACATTTATTTCAATGTTTTAAATTATAAGTATCCTATAAAATGAGTTAGGGAGCAGTCCCTCTTTTTCTACTCTTTGGATTTGTCTCAGAAAGAATGGTATCAGCTCCTCTTTGTACTTTTGGGATAATTCAGCTGTGAATCTATCTGGTCCTGGGCTTTTTTTGGTTGGTAGGCTATTGATTACTGCCTTGATTTCAGAACTTGTTATTAGTCTATTCAGGGATTCAACTTCTTCCTGGTTTGGTCTTGGGAAGATGTATGTGTCCAAGAATTTATCAATTTCTAGTTTATTTGCATAGAACTGTTTATAGTATTCTCTGATGGTAGTTTATCTTTCTGTGGGATCAGTGATGATATCCCCTTTATCATTTTTTGTGGTGTCTATTTGATTCTTATCTCTTTTCTTATTAGTCTAGCTAGTGGGCTATCCATTTTTTACTCTTTTCAAAAAACAAGCTCCTGAATTTGTTGAGTTTTTGAAGAGCTTTTCATGTCTCTATCTCCTTCAATTCTTCTCTGATCTTAATTACTTCTTGCCTTCTGCTAGCTTTTGGATTTGTTTGCTCTTGCTTCCCTAGATCTTTTAATTGTGATGTCCGGGTGTCAGTTTCAGATCTTTCCAGCCTTCTGATGTGGGCATTTAATGCTATAAATTTCCCTCTTAACATTGCTTTAGATGTCTCATAGATTCTGGTACATTGTCTCATTTTTCTTATTGGTTTCAAAGAACTTCTTGATTTCTGCCTTAATTTTATTATTTACCCAGTAGTTATTCAGGAGCAGGTTGTTTAGTTTCCATGTAATTATGTGGTTTTGAGTGAGTTTCATAATCCCGAGTTCTAATTTGATTGTACTGTGGTCTAAGAGACTGTTATGATTTCCAACTTTTGGATTTGCTGAGGAGTGTTTTACTTCCAATTACGTAGTCAGTTTTAGAATAAATGCTAGAGTTGTGCTTAGAAGAATGTGTATTCTGTTGATTTGGAGTGGAGAGTTCTGTAGATGTCTATTAGGTCCACTTGGTCCAGAGATGAGTGCAAGTCCTGGATATCCTTGTTAATTTTCTGTCTAGTTAATCTGTCAATTGTTAACAGTGGGGTGTTAAAGTCTCCCACTATTATTGTATTGGAGTCTAAGTGTTTTTATAGGTCTCTAAGAACTTGTTTCATGAATCTGGGTGCTCCTGCATTGAGTGCATATATATTTAGGATAATTAGCTCTTCTAGTTGCATTGATCCCTTTACCATCATATAATGCCCTTCTTTGTCTTTTTGATCTTTGTTGATTTAAAGTCTGTTTTCTTAGAGACTAGGATTACAATCCCTGCTTATTTTTTTTCCTTTCTATTTGCTTGGTAAATATTACCCCATCTCTTTATTTTGAGCTTACGTGTGTCTTTGCACATGAGATGGGTCTCCTGAATACAGCACACTGATAGGTTTTGACTCTATTCAATTTGCTTGTCTGTGCCTTTTAATTGGGGCATTTAGCCCATTTACATTTAAGGTTAATATTGTTATGTGTAAATCTGCTCCTTTCATCATGATGTTCATTGGTTATTTTGCACATTAGTTGAAGAAGTTTCTTCATAGTGTCAATGGTATTTATATTTGGGTGTGTTTTTAAATTGTCTGGTACTAGTTTTTCCTTTCCATATTTAGTGCTTCTTTAAGGAGCTCTTGTAAGGCAGGCCTGATGGTGACAAAAATCCCTTAGCATTTCCTTTTCTGGAAAGGATTTTATTTCTTTTTTGCTTATGAAGCTTAATTTGGCCAGATATAAAATTCTGGGTTGAAAATACTTTTCTTTAAAAATGTTGATTATTGGCCCTACTCTCTTCTGGCTAGTAGGGTTTCTGCACAGATATCTGCTGTTAGTCTCATGGGCTTCCATTTGTAGGTAACCTGACCTTTCTCGCTGGCTGCCCTTAATATTTTTTCCATTGTTTCAGCCTTGGAGAATCTGACGATTATGTGTCTTGGAATTGTTCTTCTCGTGGAGTATCTTTGCGGTGTTCTCTGTGTTTTTTGAATTTGCATGTGAGCCTGTCTTGCTAGGATGGGGAAGTTCTCCTGGATAATATCCTGAAGTGTGTTTTCCAACTTGGTTCCACTCTCCCCGTCACTTTTAGGTTCACAAATCAATCGTAGATTTGGTCTTTTCACATAGTCCCATATTTCTTGGAGGCTTTGTTCATTCCTTTTTATTCTTTTTTCTCTAATCTTCTCTTCACATCTTATTTCAGTAAGTTGATTTTCAATCTTTGATATCCTTTCTTCTGCTTGATCAATTTGGCTATTGATAATTGTGTATGCTTCACAAAGTCCTTCTGCTGTGTTTTTCACCTCCATAGGGTCATTTATATTATTCCCTAAACTGGTTATTCTACTTAGTACGTCACAGTAAACAGGCAATCTACAGAATGGGAGAAAAATTTTGCAATCTATCCATCTGACAAAAGTCTAATATCCAGAATCTACAAGCAACTTAAACAAATTTACAAGAAATAAACAAACAACCCTATCAAAAAGTGGACAAAGGATATTAACAGACACTTCTCAAAAGAAGACATTTATGAAGCCAATAAATACATGAAAAACAAGCTCATCATTACTAGTCATTAGAGAAATGCAAATCAAAACCACAATGAGATACCATCTCACACCAGTTAGAATGACAATCATTAAAAAGTCAGAAAACAACAGATGCTGGTGAGGATGTGGAGAACTAGGAACATTTTTACACTCTTCGTGGGAGTATAAATTAGTTCAACAATGTGGCAATTCCTCAAGGATCTAGAACAAGAAACATCATTTGACCCAGCAATCCAATTACTGGGTATATATCAAAAGATTATAAATCATTCTCCACTAAAGACACATGCACACATGTGTTTATTGCAGCACTATTTACAATAGCAAAGACTTGGAACCAACCCATATGCCCATCAATGATAGACTGGATAAAGAAAATGTGGCACATATACACCATGGAATACTATGCAGCCATAAAAAAAGAATGAGTTTATGTCCTTTGCAGGGACATGTTCCAATAAACACGCTAAATGCTCTTTGATTATAGGATGTCCATCAGAAAACCCTGTGAGTTATATTCTATTTGTACCTCATTTTAGAGATGGTGAAATTAGACTTAAACTAGACTGAGTGCAGTGTCTCACACCTGTAATCCCAGCAGTTTTGGAGGCCAAGGCAGGTGGATCACTTGAGGCCAGGAGTTCAAGACCAGCCTGACCAACATGGAAAAACTCCGTCTGTACTAAAAATACAAAAATTAGCTGGGCCTGGTGATACACATCTGTAATCCCAGCTACTCAGGAAGTGGAGGCACAAGAATAGCTTGAACCAGGGAGGGAGAGGCTGCAGTGAGCTGAGACTTAAAAGTGGCTACAGTTCGATTTGAAATCCAGGACATCTAACTTTAGGTAGAGAATGCTTGACCACCTCATCCGGCTATACTATTTCCCTAACCAGTGGGGCTACTGATTCTTTTCTTTGATGATGTAGCTGACTAATTCAGAAAAGGAAGCTTTAAGCCAAAAATGATGAGATCTGAAATGCTAAGTTGTTTCCCAGACATCATTCTCTTCAGGCACGGAAAGTTCTTGCCCAGTCTCTTTAATAGTTTTGGGTAAGAACAGCTTGTTTAATGGACAATATATGATGGTCAGTTAGTAGGAGCACATCTGTTTGCCTGTTCCCAAATTAGGGAAAGTGAAAAGGTTCATGTTACACAAATTCTCCTAAAGACACCCCATTGTCCCCATTATGCCTCCTTTCCATGCTGAATGTGGAACATATTTAGATAACCCTCATTTCCATGTCTGTTGAGATCAAACATACTTAGGAGGAGCCATACTTTAAACTCTTATGAATTGCAAATAGATGGTGCCTTCAAAAGGTTCAATTACTGTTTGTATAACTCTTGTGAAATAATGAATGTATATATGTTGGTTCTCTGCCCCTAGTTCCTAACATAGAGCTTCTAAATGCCTTGGAATTTCTGAGTAACAGGAATGTCTTGTTCTAAGGAGGTGACTCTTGGTGGGGTCCCAGATAGGGGCAATTTAGTGCAAAAACTAAGCCATGATTAAAAGTTTGAAACTCTTAGCCCCATTCCCTAAAAAGGGAAAAGAGGGGCTCAAAATGGAGTTAATAATTGGTCAGGACTATGTGATAATGTCTTCATAAAAATCCTAAAACTCTGGGGTTTGTAGAGCTTCCATGTTGTTGAATACAAAAGTGGTGCACCAGAAATCCCATGAGAACAGAAGCTCCTCACCCTTTTGTACCTCCTCATCTAGTTGTTCATCTATATCCTTTATCATATTTTTTACTATATATTAAACTGGTGAACACAAATGTTTCTCTGAGTTCTGTGAGCTGCTCTGGTAAGTGATCTACCTAAAGAGGGAGTTGTGGGAACCTCCCATTTATAACTAAGTTGGACAGAAGTTGTTACCTGCGTACTCACAATTTCCAATTTGTTTCTGAAAGTAAGAGACAGTCTTCGAGGACTGAGCCCTTAACCTGTAGGATCTGCACTAACTCCAGGTAGATAGTTTCAGAATTGAATTCAATTACAAGACACTTAGTTGGTGTCTGCAGAGAACTGAATTTTTGCGGGAAAAGAATCTACACATTTGGTCCCTGAAGTGTCCTAGGTTGAGTGTGAATACAGATAAATTTTTTTCTATACACTCAGAAAGATGATAAATTGGTTTGAGATAACTCTACAGCCTCTAACCAGGAGTACTGCAACTTAGGTCAACTTCCACTGTGGACCACACTATCAACTAATATACCAAGTTAAGTGACGATACTGAGCATAACTCAGGAAGTCAAACTGCAAGCCAATCTGAGTCTTTATTTGTAAAGTTGCTTTTGACTATTTTATTTTATTTTTGAGACAGGGTCTCCAACTGTCACCCCCGCTGGAGTGCAGTGGCGCCACCTCAGCTCATTGCAGTCTTCACCACCCAGACTCAAGCGATTCTCCTGCCTCAGCCTCCTTAGTAGCTGGGATTACAGGCATGTACCACCACACCCAGCTTTTTTCTTTTCTTTTTCTTTTTTTTTTTTTTTAGATTTTTCGTAGAGACAAGGTCTCACCATATTTCCCAGACTGGTTTCAAACTCCTGACCTCAAGCCAATCGCCTGCCTCAGCTTCCCAAAGTGCTGGGATAACAGGTGTGAGCCACCACACCTGGACAATATGACTCTTATTAAGCCCTAATAATCAGCATCATTCCCCTCACTGTGGGTCTCAGTAAAAATTCTGATCTCTCATTTAGGATATTTCTTCTTAATCTTCTTGATGTGTTCCTCTAGTGAGGAACATTGCAAGCTTCTTAATCTATTCCTCTAGTGACCACACCTTTGAGTGTGAGAAGTCTTCTTAATGTGCTTTCTTGAGTACAGAAGCAGAAATAAGAGTAATGGTTAACTTTTACTGAGTGCTTACCAACTAACAGGTAGTGTGCTAGGAAGTGCCTACAGGAGCTGGATATCATATGACAAACTCCTTTGTCTATAGCTTGCTTTATTCAAGGGACCCTCTGGAAGTGTGGGAGGAGGGAGGTCAATCTGAAAGATTCCTCGCCCTGGTTGTAAACTATAGCAGTTTTGCAACCTCCTCCCCTCTAAAAACCCAAGTAATAATGGAGAATGAAAATGGAATTTTGCACATTGATTATACTGGTTTATTGAGTGGTAAACATTTTGAATTGTTTTTACACACTCAAGGGAAAATGATAGTATTAACGAAAGAGAACAAGAAAATTTGTATATTAAAGATTTAAGTCTCCACACAATGAATTCTAGCCAGTCCAAAATTAGCTAATCTTGATTACTAATAACCATTAAGAAATCATTTATGGATTTCTTGTGAGTGTTCAGAGATTCAGAGACTTGGGAATCTTCCCGAGGTCAAAGGAAGAAGATGAAGTATGAAGTGCTGATAAAATGTATGAGGTGACTAATGGGCAGGTTGTATATATAGATAGATAGATAAGTCTAGCAAAAAAACATTGAATTTTTATAGCATACATTTCGACTAATGGAAATCTCACTGCCATAGCCTCTTATCTTTACTTAAGAGCCAGGAAGAATGATAACATTGTGAATAGCCATCTTCCATATCAGATTGTCAATGATTTCCCAGTCCTCAGGTCACTGGCCTAGACCACTTCCACAGACACTCACACCCTCAGCTGCTGAAATCTTATGAAAAGCAGTGAGAAAATAATGCACGTTTGATAAGGCACCAATAAATGACTTGCTCTTACACAATGCAAACGGCTAATTCAAACACAATTGTTACATGGCAAACATTAACGTTAAAACCAGCCCATCTAGGAGTCAGGTATCTCTCTAGGCTTTTGCTACATGTGTAAGCCAACAAAATGATATTAAATCTAATGAAATTAAGAGGTACATAATATCATAAAATTTTGAATTACAAGAGGGAAACTCAGAGCAGAATTTTAGGATTCTATTTTGAATCACACAATAGCATTTTGGATTTTTTCCAGTATAGAGACAAACAGAATCAAGTTTCATAGAAAATAAATGTATTAGAAATAATGTAATAATGTAAATAATGTAGAAAATTGTTGTAATACAAACAATAGAATAGTGGATGAGTTATCATTTTAAAAGAAATTTGTCTTGAGTCATCAGTGAATCTAATTAAGAAGATTGAATGAGATGTTGAATTGTCGTCTAATAGAAATAATCCCAATTCTGGCTCTCAGTAAACCAGGTCTTAACATCTAAGGTCAAGTCAGTTGGCTACATTATTGAGTGATTCAATTATACACTGATTATATATTTAGAGTATACATAAAGTTTATATGAAGTATGTTTGACCTACTTTGTAATCCTTACATACTGTTCCTGTATTTAAGGAATGTATTTGTTTGAGAAAGGACATAATTGGTATTTTCCAAATATAATTTTTTTTAGGCATATCAGACTCTGTCCCTATAGTAACGTTAAGATTGCTTGCAGGTTAATATTGGGTAGAGAGTCTTAAAAATAAATGGATTTTCTCAAGAGCAAAACAAGAAGAAGAATTATTTTGCATAGTGGGCAACAGTCTAGGCCCATTGGGGATATTAAATTATATATATTTGATAAAGCATTCTCTGCAAACATTTTGACTGCTATACCTTATCTTTAAACCTTAAACGATGATCCTATGTTTAATCTAAAGAATTCACATCTGCAATACATAATTTTGTGTTTTGTTTGGAAAAGAAAATCTAGAATGGTCCGAGATAATTTTTAGTACCAAGAAGGGAAGAGCAAAGCTACTTGTGAACTGGAAAGCAATAGATCCAAACACTTTCCAGGGAATACTGGAAAGAAATATGTTAGTATTTAACTGTGATCTCATCGCATGACTATATAAAATGTTTACCTCATCATATTTTGATTTGTTCTTTATGGTATGAACATAGTTAGGAAAAGTTTTGGAAAAACAAATGCAGAATTGAAAACCTTGGAGCCTTGCTTTCATATACCATTCCTACCCTTTCACATGTGTGGTTTGTGTTGTGGTTAACAGTTTAAAATCTGTGTGTTCCCTCTTCCACATGATTAACAAATATGCGAGATAAGCTTTAGGGGTCTAGGTCAAAGTCTCCCACCACTTGCTGCCCTGTGAGAAACACACATTCAAATTCTTATCTTTCCTCACCTCTCACCCTCCACCTCTCTCCCTCTAGAGTTTCCATTAACAAGACAGAACATTCTGTGGGAAAGCTATGTAGAAAATATAAATGCTAAAAAAAAAACGAAAGAAAAAAAAGAAAATATAAATGCTTTAAAATACACTAAATAGGTTAATTTAAGTAAGTATGACCCTCTCTCTGTCTTCCTACATTTAGCTAACACATTGTCTCTATCTTTTTCTGGTACTTTAAAATATAATAAAATAACCTAAAAGAGGGCATTTGAGGGATAATAAAATAAGAAAGAACAATTAATAATTTCATTCAGCATGTTATAAGCACAGAGATTCTATAAATGGTTAAAGAATAATAAAGGTTTACATACTTTTATCTTTACTATGGTCTTTAACTCCATAGGAAAGGAAAACATGCAGATATCCACTAACCAACCCAAATATACTCAATGCCTATTAATTACATGTTCAGTAGATAGGTGTTAGGAGAAAAATGAAAGATATAAAATAGAGTGTCTTACCATTGAAATGTTCAAAATTTAGTTAAAGAGACTACTTATATCTTAAATAAGATATGTATACTTAGGAATACATTTGCATATCTCTTTTGATATGACATAGGACAGAGTCCTGGAATCCACAAATTTAATTTAAAGAAGAAGTGATCACTTTTTCTTGAGGTGATCTACAGACAACTGGGCCTTAAGTTACAGATAAAATTTTTATGGTTAAGGAAGAGTGGAATAGTATGAGCAAAGGTGTTAACGTGAGAAAACCTTCAAAAGCTTCTCAGAAAAGTGTGAGTAGTTCACAAGGATCACCCAAATTCTTTAACAGGAAGTTTTGCATTCATTATTCCGCTACCTTTCTATCTCACTGGCTAAGGCCATGTTAACCCTTTAAAGATCTTAATGAATAGATTATGATGTTGTTCCCATCAATATACAGACAATGTTTAAAATGAAGACAAGAGAATCTATAAAAGGAGGTCAAAATTCTGATTTTCTTTTTATTTTGGAATAATAAAATTCATTGGATGGGGTGCTGTTGGTTCTCCTACTTTGCTGATAAACTAAAGTAAATTTGCAAGACTATGCATATCCTGGCATTGGGAAATCTGACTACGGCTAGAAAAATTAACTTTGAAGAATGTTATTATTCTCCCAAAGTTTTCAGATAAGAATAAGATTAGACACAGTTTCTCAAAGTCAGCAGTATAGATATTTTGAATCTGATAATTCTTTCTTGTAGGGGGGTTGCCCTGTGTAGGGTATTGAGCAGTATCCCTGGCCTCTACCTACTGGACAGCAATAGCAGTTGTAACAACCAAAAATGTCTCCAGACTTGGTCAAATGTCCTCTGGGGGAAAAATCCAGGGAACATTTTGGATGTTTGAGAACCACTGGGTTAGAGGAAAGCATCAAAAGTAGTAAATTAACAGGAAAGTCCATCATTTTTCCCCTGAAAATTAGAAATACATTTTCAAACTATTTGCATTTGCATAATGATCAATTACTTAGAAGTGAAAAAATAGTTATCATATGTATTAATATATTAAGGCTAGTGTTGGGCTAAGATGGGTAGATACACAATTAATTATATACAAGGGTAAAGATTAATAAAAATCAGGCATCCATTAAAGGCTATTCACAGCCAACATAGAAACATTGTTATCTGCACCTAGGAGAAATACAAGAGACAAAGCAATGAAGCCCTTCAGAAAGTTCTGTTTCCGAAAGAAGACGTTTTTAAGATTTCTAGACTCCTTGAGCTTCAAAAGCCAACAAAAGCCAGCAAAACTAGTGCCCACTTGGAAAAGGGTTTATTCTACTTATCTTCAGCCAAAGATAACAATCATAATAGTTTTGAAGATCTAAATGTTTCACAGCATTTAGGACAGACCTAATTTATAGATAGAGGTGTCTATCTATAAATGAACACATATCCTTACAGGAACTTGACATGCAGTCAAAACTAATTTGAAAGCATTTACACTTAACTATTTCTAAACAATGAGTAGAGGACCAATAAAGTTGTGAGTTGGTTAGTTTTTTTCTCTGTGAAGGTAGAAAGCAGAATATTTGTGAAAGGAGAGGTTGGCAAAACAAAACCACATCACCATAGTTTTTCTGCCATGATTTTGAGAAAATTTATGATTTCTGATTCTAAAGTTTTAAGCAATTTAAATGTACATACCATATTACTTTAATCTTTGTATACATAGCTCGTAAAACATGCCTGGTGTACAGTTAAGTATTTAATATATGCTTGTGAAGTGAATCAATAAGATGCAAGAAAAGGGAAAATAATTTTAATTAGACACTCTGAAATATGTAGCATAAAGTTGATTATGAAAGAAATTTAAGTCTTTTGTTACTGTTTGTATTCAAATAGATTCCCTTCCTCTCATTTCAAAATTTTATCCTTTAAGATGATCAAGCCGGGCACGGTGGCTCACGCCTGTAATCCCAGCACTTTGGGAGGCAGAGGCGGGCAGATCATGAGGTCAAGAGATCAAGACCATCCTGGCCAACATGGTGAAACCCCGACTCTACTAAAAATACAAAAAAAAAAAAAAAAATAGCTGGGCGTGGTGGCACGCGCCTGTAGTCCCAGCTACTAGGGAGGCTGAGGCAGGAGAGTTGCTTGAATCCAGGAGGCAGAGGTTGCAGTGAGCCAAGGTCGCGCCACTGCACTCCAGCCTGGAGCCTGATGACGGAGTGAGACTCCGTCTCAAAAACAAAAACAAAAAAAGATGATCAAATTTACATTAGACCAAACTATAAAATACTAAGATAACTTCACAGAATCCCCAAAATAACTATGGGGCAGAGGTCATTATTCCTCTTTTACAGAAAGCATATAACATAATGAGTTCAGAAAGGTTAAGTGATGTCAAAAGCCACAAATAGTGGGAGCAGGAACTCAACACGAGCTTCAATTCTAAAGCCACCCCGAGTATACAGTATCTCAAGTGATGTAAGTAGAGGATAACATTTAGTTTGTTGCAGTGTTTTAATTGCCTATAGTGGTTTAAAAAACATGCATTGGTGTCAGCCTCCCGATCCCACAAATTACCAGTTGTAGGATCTTGAGCAAGTTATTTCAACTCTTTGAATCTGTCTCTTCATCTGAGGAACTGAGCTGACAACATCTACCCCATAGGCTTCATATAAACATTAAGATAATATATAGGGCATTTTACCCATGTCCCTTCAGTAATGGTCATTGTCATGTACCATTGTCAACGTGATGGAATCTGTGGGTGCTGTTATGTGGAGTTCTGAGGGCACCTAAACCGTTTATGGAGCACTTTCAGGTCTTGAAAATATGTTTTCACTGTGCCCTTTTATGAACTTTTACCCCTTAAAAGTTGAATTCAAAATTTGAGTAGATTACATGTTAAGATATATGTGAAGTCCTCATATACATGGGAAAGTAAAATTTGATTATGGAAGGCAAGAGAAAGCATTCTAGTGAAAAAATTCATTAGGAAGATTTTTCTACATAATTAAAATTTAAAAGGCAATATGATCTCTTTCATGACCAGAAATAAGGAGTGTTTGAGTGCTTATTTTGTGGCTGGCTCTGTTGTAAATGCTCTGTGCATATTCACTTTTAAAATTGACATAAACACACATGAGGTAGGTTTTATTATTACCATCCTCATTTTACACAGATGGGGTGACAAGCACTAAGAAATTAAATAACTCGACCAAGTTCACCCAGCTAGTAACACACATGATTTGAATGCAGAGTTATCTCCAGAATCCATGTTTGTAACTATGGTACAAGCTACACCTCTCACCAGAGATGTTGTGTTGCTAATCAACCACACATAAACATGGATACAGCAAAGCACTTCTATGCTTTTCCCATCAAGTCTCCCATCAGTTCATAGAACCCTCTATAACAGATGCAGCTGATACGCTGCTTCATATTCCCTGGCTCTCCAGTTTATTTACAGCTACAGTAAAATTCACACACACAGAAAAATGGGCAACTTCTCACCTGGGCCTCTCTAGACCTTGTCTGAGGGCGTTTCAGGCATCGGGACCTGGAAGCAAGACCTAACCAAGACAGGCACAACCTAGGACTGTAGGAGACTTAAAAGGCTCTCAGGGCAAACTTTAATGAATACAAAACAGGAATTGATAAACAAATGCTCGCCTCCCCATCCCATTCACTTTCTTAGACAGTCCTTGGTGGAATTGAGTCCAGTTAGCTCACAGCAATAACTTGTTCATTTATGCACCTTGTACTGGCTTTTCACACTTCCCTGTCTCATTTACCAAGTTCCTCACTGTGTTTTCTGGGATCTCCTCTTAAATAGACTATCTGTATCCAAGGCTTTGTCTTGGGGTCTACTTTGAGGCAACTCAAATCAAACCAAATTCACCTGGGCATCTGGAAATTTCCTGCTCTCTCAAATCTCATAGTTTCCCTTGACCCCAGCTCTACCTATATCTGATCACCAAGGACCAGGCATCATGGGAGCAGCAGGAGTGGCATGACAAGAGGCTTAGGAGACTTTACCGCTGGAGTCCTCAAACTGAAAGAAAAATACTTCCTCTTATTGACATTGACCATTCTCATAATGTCACTTCAATGTGTCATGATGCAAGTTCTTTCTCTCTACTCTTACTAAGGATCTATCAAGGAGGCAAAGTAGGGGTGTGGAAGGGGTGAGAAGAGAAGTAAACATTATCCCCTCAGACGAGGGTTCCAAAAATTGAAAAAGGGTTAATAATCATATTATGAATGTGCTGTGTCATCAGGAAGCCAAATGTCCTAACTAAGTGATATCCTTCTCAGACTTGTGATTGACTAGAAAGAATATGCACAAACCTGGAAACATACAGACCTTAGTTTAAATGCTAGCTTCACCACAAAGGATATGACCTGGAGCAAATTAACTTCGGGAAGCCTGATTTTTCATACATGTGTAATAATGTGGGACTATCTGCCTTCCAAAATTGTTGAAGGCTTAAATGAGATAATGCATCTGAGAGTTGCTGACAGGTATTTAATAAATATCTTTCCATTGCTACACATATCTCATTGCAACCCTCCACCCCACAGAGAAATAGCCATGGCCAATTTTTCTAACTATACTCAGTCTTACACATGCAGGGATATCTGATGATCTGTTCTATTAACCTCCTGGAAATTCTACATATTTATGGTCAAAAATTTTTACTCAATGATCATTTCTTATTTGTCCATTATGTGCCAGATTCTACAAGTTAAACTACAAGGTAAACTAAAGAACTCAGAGAAAATGTAGCTGAAAATAAACATCAGATTTTGAAACAATTGTATAACATACATGCATTAACATAGCCAGATATATGGAAAGTCAATTGAAGACAGTGATAGCTGTTATTTACCAATGATAATAGCAAGATACTTATAATAAAAGCAAATAAATAATCATCCCTGCCTCTATGACAAATAAACTGATTTTCAACAAACTAATGCAAGAGGAGGAGGAAGAAGTGGAAGAGGAGGTGGAAAAGAGGTAGAAAAAGAAGAGGCAGCAGCAGCAGCAAAAAGCATTGGCCATCTTTTGTCTCTGATTCCAACATAGACTCTCTTCCTTTACATCTCTCCCACAAAGAGTTATGTGGTTCAGACATTACATACAGTATATGAATCTTTTTTTTTCTTCTTTCCTTTTTTTTTTTAGACGGAGTGTGCTCTTGTAGGCCAGGATGGAGTGCAATGGTCCGATGTCGGCTCATCACAAACTCTACCTCCTGGGTTCAAGCGATTCTCCTGCCTCGGCCTCCTGAGTAGCTGGGATTACAGGCATGTGCCACTACACTCAGCTAATTTTAGATTTTAGTAGAGTTGGGGTTTCTCCATGTTGGTCAGGCTGGTCTCGAACCCCCAACTTCAGGTGACCCACCAGCCTCAGCCTCCCAAAGTGCTGGGATTGCAGGCGTGAGCCACTGCACCTGGCCATGATATCAATCTTCTAAATACACAGACATTTAGAAGATTCAGCTGAAGGTCCTATACATAAATGGCTTTTTACATTTTGAACAACTTAGCAAGATGGTCTAGATTCAAATTACAGAAGCATGCATATATGTAAATAACTGTGCTCCTGGGACATGAGGGCTGGACTCTGAGGCCTCCTTACTCTAGGCTTCAACTCTTTCAGAGCAGGAGCTATGCTTAAGATCCCACTGGGAAGCAGGAGATAGGATGAGAAATGTCTTATTTGTTCCACCACTGCCTCTCCTACAGTTACTTCCATCCCATAGAGACAGAGAAAAGCACAAGGAGCTGTGGCCGAGGGTCTCCCGGCACCTGGCTTGCCCCACAGCCTGTCACATATGTCGCAGTGGCCCATGCACTTATTTGGTGACTGGAAATGATGGAGAGCGGAATGGCCTCAGACCTCTCATGGAGTCGCACAACTGAAGCAACACCTGCATTTGCATGTGGGATCCCCAGAAGATTCAGAATCTTCTGCAGGACATTTTCATAGCTTCCAACTTTCAGTAACTGAACTTCTTACTCTGCTTATTCTTGGAGTTTTAAAAATTATTACTCAGAACTACTAGTTGCTGTTTCTAGTTTCTACTCCTGGAAAGCACCATTTTATTTTCTAATACTTATTTTGCCATTTGGATGCAAAAACATAAATATCTGAATTTGAATACTTACTCTACCACTTAATAACTATATAAGCTCTCTGTGTCTCAATTTCCTCACCTGTAGGCTTGATGATATTTATACAATAAAATTGTTCTCAAGATTAAATAACTATGCTATAAACTATTATGTCTCATACAAATATGGAATAATAATTTTCCTTCTTAGAGATCAATACTTTTAGAGAGGAGACCACAGTTTACCAGGTTCTTGGATGGGGCCTGGGGTCTCTCATGCATTATCACCCTAACAAATACTGGGCAGTGGTGCGGATGATGATGGTTCATTCTTGTGGGCCACATTTTGCTGACTGAGTGAAATGGTTTGAGTGGTTACTACAACTTCTACATTGTGCCTGTTTTGTCCCAATAAGCCATTTAAAAATCAAAGCAGTACACAAGGTCACTGAATCATCCTTCTCTAGTTTAATAAAAAAAGAATACTAAAAATAAGTAACTTCTCTAAGAGCTGAGAAGGTAAATGACATTTCAATTACCACAGTAATTTCTGAGTCATCTTCTTCAACTAATATGTAGCATTTTCAGTGCATCAGTCCCTACGCTGCACAGCAGTAGGAAAGATTTACCAAGCAACTTCCAACAGCACAGAACCAAACCTTTACAGAAGTAATTCAGTAAGTACTGATAACCAGCCACAGAACTACCTTCGTATAGTACACAAACCAATACATTCAAGCTGGAACTGAAGAACCTTTGTGAATGTCTATCATGTGGTTTCTTAGGTCACAAATGATGAAACTGAGGACCAGAGAAACAAGATTGCAGCAAAACTGATTTTCAGTTCATTTATAATGAAGGTTGAGTTCCAAACCAACCTCAAGCAAAGACCTAAAAAGGAAATTATGCCCATCAAAATATACACAATCTAAGGACTGGCCAGGATACCCACCAACAAAACCCTTTTTCCCATTGCTACTGCTCCAAAGTATTTCAGCACTAGAATTTATTCCATACATTGTTTAAAATGTAGGGCTTACTTTCACAATGTATCCTCTGGAGTTGATAGAAGAATCATGGAATATATCAAAGGCAATAGGCATAAAAGGCTTTAAGTTGCTATGAGAGAGGCAGTGAAGGAGAATGGGGTGCCTGAATCAGCTACTTCTGTCAATTCTAAAATACAGAGGACAAAAGCTTGCTGTGGGATGCAATTTCCTCCTTATCCTTCTTCAAGGCGGTAAAGATAGGGATGAATCATTCATTCCTTTACCTGAACTATAAATCTTAGCATCACGACCCATGCTAGTACTCCTAGGACACAAGCTGGGAGAACAGGAGTGGGGAGAAGAAAGGTCTCAGGAAAACTGCTTGAGACACAGCAGGGTTCAACACTGGTAAACTTTTCTTGCCATTAGGAGACCCCCAAGGCTGAATTCTGAAGTAGGTAACATTTTTCTTTTATATCTTTCCATCCTTTTTCCAAGACCTTCTCCAAGGACTTGGTTCCCCCATTTTCTCCCGCCACGTCCCATAGGGCTCTTTATATTCCATTCACTCCATTTTCATGGGGTCTGGGTTCTTTCAGCTGTAGGAAGATTAAATTTCTGCTCAATTATGATACCTCTCAGCTGTATCTTCTTTTTAAATAACTCCCTGTAAAACCAAGAAGGCTTCAAAAGCCAACCAAATGAGGTTTGAATGGAGGAATCTTAGACAGTCTGATAAATGGATAGGAGGTCCCCTTTAGATAGTGTGGGGTAGTGGGATTTCCTGTACCCCCAACCTCAAACCAAAATCATGTGTAGCAACAGCTGTTTCTGTGTTAGGTTCTAAAATTGTAAGATTTACTTTAAAACAAAAAGGTCATCCGTAGCATTAGCACTGACTTCATCTAAACTAAAGGAGATCCTGAAGAGCAAGCCATAGGCCATGGTACCACTTACGCTCCAAATTAATTAAGCTTCATGAGACCAAAGGACCAAATTAAGGAAGAGAGTAAACCTCACCCTCATTGACTGCTGCTGTTATACCCAAGCGAGTTTAAACAGAAGTGCCACGCACTGAGTTTGTTGAGAGTCCACCTTTAATTGGCCAGCATCCAAGAGTCAGCTAGAGTTCAAACCTCTCAGCCATGAACAAAGGGCAGTTAACATTTTCATACCCGTTTAGGGTCAGGGGTGGTAAGCAGATTATTATAGAAGCAGAAGGAGCAGGTTAGGGGGAAGCGGAGGGGTGCCTAACAAAAAATTTCTACTTAAAGTTGTTTTTTAACTCAGGATGTGGGGTAGCAGTTGCACGGTTGCAAGTACAGGATGTATAGGCCAGTGGGTCCTGTTTCTCAGAAAATTGGTTACAAAGATGCCAGGTGTTTCAGACCACAAGCTTTCAGAACAGAATGTCCTACATAGCTCAGGGTGGGTAACATAGCTCAGGGTGGGCAAAATGGAGTTAGTAGGATTGTTTAAAAAGTCTTTATTAAAGCCACGTTATAGTATTTCACTTCCTACTTTGGGGCCTTTGCACCTGCTTGCATTTGCATGAAATTCTTTTCCCAAGGACACTCCTCAGTTCCTACTTTTGCCTCATTAACCCCCACTCATCTTTCAGTGCTCAGGTGACATGTGACATCATGGAAGAGTTCCAAGATGCCCAAAATAGATCATCTCCTCTTCCCATTCTAAATTTCTCTGCTCTACCACTATATTTAAATATGTATAGTTGGATGACATTAACCAACTCCACGTATCTTTATCTACAGTAATCATCTAAGGGGGATCATTCACTCAGCATTTTCCAAGAATGATACCATTTGTTGTTGGCAACAATAGTGCTACATCATAGGGCAACAACTGTGTTAAACTTAAATCAATTTAAGAACAAATCTACCTAACAACTTAAAGTTCCAAGCATCAGCTTAGCAACAAACTTGGAAGCTAGTTCACTTCTAAGGTGGTATGTGTTGCTGTGTCTTCCTATGTTGGTATGAAAAACATTGTACTATAAAGATCTTGTTAAGTGGAAACACAGAAATGGAAGTGTTTTCCAAGAACATATATCTGCCATAATGCCAGATCAAATAATAAAATAATTCTTGCCCCATTTTATATATCAGAATTGCTTATTTAAAAAAATTTTCCCAATCTTTCCATTAAATACTTATAAAAACTTTGGACAAAAATCATCTAATAAAATGAGTACATGATGTCAGTTAAATGTTCAATTGGGATTCTACAATGCAGATTTCAGCTAAACATCATATTCTGCTTGATTTAATGTCATCTTATGGAATAAAGTTACTTTTACTCTTCTTTTTTGTTTACCTTGACATCAAAAGGAAACTACAACAAATACATAAGAAGTACCTGTGAAATGCTATGCTGTGCTGCCCAGATTCCCCTTCAGGAATGAGGGATTTATTTCCCCAGCTGCTGGTAGTATTGCCAGAGCATGGCCCCTTGCCATGGGCACTCTTGGAAGATTGTCTTAACTAAAGAAACATGCTTTGCCTAAAATCATGTCTACTTTGAAAAGAAGATCCCAGTCATTGAAGGGATATAAAAGCCCAGCCACATTGCCCCATCTCTAAACTGTCAACCCAGCTCCAGAGCTCCCCAAGGGACATGCTGAGGTCTTCAGCATGATATATCTTCCTATGTTGGTATGAAAATCACATCTCAACTTCTCTCTTTACAATTCTGTTTTTTAATTATTCCTTCCAATGTTATTGATCTCTAGGGTGCTTCCTAATAAAGGTATTGCACATTAATCTCCACCTCAAAATCTCCTTCTGGGGAATGCCACCTATAATAGCCTGGAAGTAAAAGCCTTCAACAATTACAGTTGAGAAGTTGTCAATAGAGAAGTGGCTGAAAATTAAGGGCCCATTAAATGGAACCTCAGCTGCTTCTTCCCGTCCAAGGGCTTTGGCTTGTGTGGTTGGAAGGTTGAGGTGAGCGAATTTCTATGAGGGAAATTTCCTAGGAGGCCACTTTCTAGTATACAAATGTGTTTTGTTTAATAACAATCTGAGTGTAAACCATTCCCTAGATGAAGGCTTTGCTACCATGAGATATGTGGTCTCTAAGCCTTTGAGCTCATGGCTGTCCCCTCCGAGCCACCCTTGGAATTAGTCTTTGCCCTTTTTGTAGCTTCAGTGCCTCTGGGCTGTACACCATCTCCTGGGATAGCTAGGACAGGTTTTGATGATTTATTGGGCCAGTTTACTTTTCTACTTATCTCCCCTCACAAACTGAGAACGGAAAAGAAAGGCACATTTAGTTTATTTCCCCTCTCATTCAAGAGAGTCCAGAATATTGACCTTTCAATATAGTATGCTTTGGTTTCATATTATTTTAATAATGCAGTTTTTATTAGAATGGTGCAGATCTCAGAACATTCAATTCATACAAGTCTATACTTGAAATACAAATATAAATTTAATTATATTATACTAACATATTTGATTATTGTATTTTGTTTGCTTCTGGTTTAATCATTCATTTATTCATTTTATTTGACAGCTATTTTTTCAGGATCTTCTATAAATCACAGACTTTAATATTCCTGTGAAGTAAATGGAACACTCAATGTCCTGCTGGCCCCTCATCCCAATGCGGTGCTCCTGCTAAAAGCAATTTTAACTTTGAGTCCTAACTTTGAGTTTCTCACAAAACTCTCCATAGCTATACAACTCATCTATTATCAGGATCTATATGAATTCTACTAAAACATTGCAGATGGTTTACTAGAACTCACATGTTACATAATTTTGATTTCTCCTCCCTCTTACTTACAGGAATTTTCTAGCTCATTCTTTCTGGCATCTGTAAGCCTATTCCTCCCTCTTTCTTGTCTTTGTGAGTCTTGTTTCTATTCTCTTTTAGTCTCTTGCCTCTATTAGAACATTTCCTTGAGAAAATTATTCTTAAAATTAAGCTAAAAAATATCTAAATGCCCTTGATATACACTCAGGGGTATGGGAACCAAGGGAAATTAGGAGAAAATATTGATTTAAGATTAATAAAAATGGGAATGACTTTAGTTTGGGCTAAGGCATAAAAAAGAAGAAAAGAGAAAGAAACAGTATTAGTATTGCAATATGTTGGACAGAAATTGTTGCATAAATAATATTCATTTATAATATTCTAAATAATTTTTAAACCGACAGTGTGCAACACTGCATAACAGCTTTAGTCTCTTTTATTAAAAACCACTTTATTAAACATTATTTCAATTCATTTATATTTAAAAAAAATACCCCATGCAAAGAAGCCTTACCAAAATGGTACTTCTCCCAATAGTCTAAGAAATTAACTATTGTGTGTCAGGTTCCTAAATGCTCCACATACAACACCACAAGGAAATTTTTACTCTTATTACCCCAATAGAAGATGAAGTAAACCAAGACTAAGAAAAATGAGGCAATTTGCTCAAAGTTTCAGTCAAAGGATTTTAATTCAGGTAATCTACCTTGCAGTTTATACTCCTCATTAGGACATGATACTGTCCCATTTGATGTAAGGTCTGGAGCCCTGGGGAATGTGTCTAGCCAAGATGAAAAGCCAATCAGAGTTTGTGGGTTTGGACTTTGAAAGTGAATTCAGACCTCTTGGCATTTGCATTCTCTTTGTGGCGGACAAAACGCAAACTTCTATTTGAAAAGAGGGAAAGAACGCGGTCTAAATGGCTTCAAGGTTTTTGAACATCAAACAGTTTTTACCAAAGAACAGTACAATCACTGAAGTGTATCCAAATAAAAAAAAAATACATGGATTTGACAGCAATCTGATTCACAAAATACCCAGAGCCATTTCATGGTTATCATAGTTCCAAGTTAAATAGAAAGCTCTGTGTTGTATTCTTCTCCCCCATTAATTAATTCCTGACTGGGTATTCCTGATCTTCCAAGCGCATGCCAGTGGGCACACATGGGGAGCTTCATGGTTCAGGAAATGATGTTGGCGGGACCCAGAGGTTTGGCAGGGTAAGTGGCTTGGGGGCAGCCCTGGCTGGAGCTGCCTCCTCTCATATGGTCCAAGTCAGCAGCACCAACTGAAAGTAGGCACTTCCAGTCTGGAAATTTCACAATGGGTGAATTTTTTTCCCAGTCCTTCAAAGTCAATGGATGAAGAAATGGGCAAGTAATTTATGCCTGCAACTTGGTAGTGTGGGCAGCTAGGATCAAAGTAAGGGAAATTGTACAAATTGTCCACTTGAATATGAAAGAAGTAAAGAAAGCCCAGCCAACTCAATCAAATATTGCTTTTTTCTTTTGAATTCTTTATTTTTATAATTCAGAAGTTTATGTTTTCAATGGCTAGGTAGAAAAGTGGCAGAAGTGGCAAGATTTTGAGATTGCTACTAGAAAACCTGACTTAGAAAGTAGTCTGAAGACTGAACTTTTCATTATTTTAATGCCAATGAGGCATAATTCAAATAATCATGCCAACCAAATTTAGGCTTTAATGACTTACAGAACACTGAGTTAGAGAATAGTTCTTCAACTTGAAGAAGAAACTCGAGCCAGGATGCAGATGGAGCATAAAAACCTCACAAAACACATTTCTTATCTTAAAAATGAGAGAGCTGAATCACCTTCTCCACGGCTCCTTCCCATTCTAACATTCCATGACCCTATTTTGTACTAAATGCATGTGTGGAGCTGGATAGGTCACTTAACTTTAGTCTAAAGGCTTTTGATAATACATCATAGAATCCCCCAGTTCTTAGAAGACTCTTGCTAAAGCTCTGATCTTGTAGAACATTCCAGAGCCCAACGCTGAAAGTGAGATAAACTAGACTTGACCCAGATCTGACATTGGTTAACTACATGCAATTGGCAAGCAACTAGTTTTATTTCCTCATCTGGAAAATAAGATTAATCCTTTTACTTCTAATATCTGTTTCTCAAATAATCACCATTTATTATTCTTATGACTCTTCATAAAATTATGTTAAATATTGTTTTAATTATTTTAATATTTCTTGAGGTAGAATAATATTAAGTAGGTTTTAATGTCTTTAACATCAAGGAACCTATGAAACATAGGCAGCATCCTTAAAATCATTTTCTTTAACATAGAAATAATGTGGGATTAAAGAATCCAAGAATCAGTACCTGATACAGTTTGGCTATGTCCTCATCCAAATCTCATCTTGAATTGTGGTTCCCAAATGTCATGGAAGGGATCTGGTGGGATTATATATAACAAATAATATAAAGTCCAGTCTTCAAACTACTTTCTAAGTCAGGTTTTCTAGTAGCAATCCCAAAATGTATGGGAGGGACCTGATGGGAGGCGATTGAATCACGGGGGTGGTTACCTCCATGCTGTTCTCATGTTATTGAATGAATTCTTATGAGATCTGATGGTTTTATAAGGGGCTCTCCTCCTTTTGCTTGGCAATTTTCTCTACTATTGCCATGTGAAGAAGGATGTGTCTGCTTCCCTTTCAGCTGTGATTGTAAGTTTCCTGAGGCCTTCCCAGCCATGCAGAACTGTGAGTCAATGCAACATCTTTTCTTTATAAATTACCCAGTCTTGGGTATTTATTCATAGCAGTGTAAGAACAGACTAATGCGGTGCCTTAAAACATACATGTAAGTCATGAATAAGTATTTGAAGATATACCTTCTGGTGATAGATGACATATCAGTTAATTGAGAGAAAAATTTACTCACACTGTTTACCTGGCATTGTTAAGTAATTGGAAAGGAGATGAAACTAAAGATGTTGCTGAGGAAGAATTAAAATCAGGCAACAATGCATACAAACGTCCTCTCTTAGCTAAACTCTGTCACCAGCTCTTATTTGTGTATTGAATCTCATTCCAGCAAGAGCACTATCTAATTTGAAACACCATCATGTTTTCTATGCACACAACTGTATCCTAGAAAACTGAAAAACATCCCATGGCTCTATAATATGAAATATCAACTATAATTTCCTTGTGATGAATAATTAGTATGTTGGAAAAGTCAGAAACACTAAGAAATTTTATATGATTTGTTTGTATCTTCTTGTACCCTAGCTTAGGAAAGTTAGTGATTCAAATTTATTGTTCTTAATGTCACCTACAAAGTCTTTATCCAAGTTTATTTAAACTCCTGAATCTTTGGAAATGGAAATGGGAAATTTCACCTACTGTGGATATACATCTTATATTTTAATCCATGGATCTCAGATACCTTTCTAACATGACTGAATTCTCATTTTCTTCATGCTTAAATGAAAATACTCCATATTTACATGCTTTAAAAATCCAGAAATTGAGGCAAATATTGACTTCTCTGGATAATAATTGTTCAGAGACTAAATGATTCATATAATCCCCACATAGATTGTTGTATATTTTGAGGACAGGGTCAGGTTTTTCATATTTTATTTAGTCCTTTCCACTCTCTGAGCACCATTCATCCAAAATTTCCCCAACAAAAATGTTGCATACCTTGAGCTGTAAATGAGGCAGAGTGAATAACTGAATTGGTATTTTAATTTCCACTTCATTTATGGTGGAAACATTCATGTGAGTTTTGTCTTTGCTCAAAACCCTCTAGTGGCCTCTCATACCACTTACTCAGAGGAGAAGCCAAAGCTTGTGATCCTCTAAACCCCCTTCTGTTTAGCCTTTCTCCCCTATTTGCTGTCCTCTGCTCTTTTCATGGCCACTCCACTGCAGTTATCCCAGACACAGTTCCACTTCATGTCCTTTCCAACTGCTGGTTCCACAGCCTGGACCCTTGCTTTCTAAGGCATTCCTTTGGCTGTTCCATTGGCTTGACTCCTTTAAGTTCTACCCAAATATCACATTCTCAACTAGGCCTCTTCTCTCCACTTTTACTAGCATTTTATCCATTTTCCCACATTATCTTTCGGATACTTAATCACTACTAGATATATTATATAAGCTATTTTATTTATTATTTTTCTATTGACTGTACCCTCCAACTAGAATGTAAGATTCATGAGGGCACAGATTCATGTTTCTATTTTATTCACAACATATTTAGCATTTAATAAATACTTATTGAATGAACAGATGCATTTCTGGAGGTCCATAATTATAATTTTTTAAAAAGAGCATATACACAAACTGGCACTAAATAGGTAGAGTCCATGTCCTTGTCTCCCCACATCTCAGGGAAGGATTATCTCAGACCTTCTCAATATCAGCTTCAATAAGTTTTCTCTTTTACCTTCTAAATCCATATAATGTGCTCCTTGAATAATCTTCATCAGAATCAACTTGAGTATTTGTTGAAAATGGAGATTCCTAGGTCCTAATTCAGGTCAAAATCTCTGGGCAGAGTATGGGACATTTGCAACTTATATTTTTAATGATCTTTTCAGGTGATAGACACACTAAAGTGCAATAGCCACTGGCAGAAATATTTTTTGGCCCATTAATTTTCTTACTGTTTTTCTTCTGCTGTTCTGAGCTCTGTGTTAGAGTATACACAACTAATATCAGTTTATGTATTAGGAACCATATCCACACAATTCTCCTTAAATTATGCTGCGTACAAGGACATATATGCTTAAGCAATTGTTTGAGGAGTTTTGATGGAAGGGATGAGCAGAATGATAATAATCATTGCAGTGACATTTATTTTGACCCTTGCATTCTTCCTTTTTACTAAATAAAGTTTGGGAACTAAATTACTTTCAAGTCTGTTGTTTCAATGATAAAGGCATTTTCTCCTGCTTTTCATAAACATCTATCATGTCTAAGCTCTGAATGTTTTTTTGTGTGTGTGTATCTTGCTCTGTCACCCAAACTGGAGTGCAGTGGCATGATTTTGGTTCACTTCAACTTCCTCCTCCTGGGTTCAAGCAATTCGCTGCCTCAGCCTCCCCAGTAGCTGAGATTACAGGCACCCACCACCACGCCCAGCTAATTTTTGTACTTTTAGTAGAGACAGGGCTTCACCATGTTGCCCAGACTGGTCTTCAACTCCTGACCTCAAGTGATCCACCTGCCTGGGCCTCCAAAGTGCTGGGATTACAGGTGTGAGCCACCACACCCAGCCTTAATATTTTAAGAATAGTTTAACTTTAACATGTTAAACTTAAACAAGTTAAACTATGGGACTCAGGTTCAGCTGCTTCTCTCTTGAAATAACCTATTTTAGATTAAATTTCCAGTTAATATTCAGAAATCAAATAAATCTTACCAATACATCTTAACTCATTCAGTGCTTTGAAATCTATTGAAAAACTTCAGCCTTGCTTATGTGCATTCTCAGAAATATTTATCCATATAACTCTTTGTCTACAACAATCAAGGAGAAAAACCATAGACTTTTCAAAACCTCTTATAAAACCTAGCTTCAAACTGACTTGAGGTTTTTACAGTGAATGTGAGGTTTTACAAGGCAAGAGGGAAGTAAAATTTATTTTTTTTATTTGTTTGTTTATCTAACCAGCACACACATTTTTCAAACAATTTGAGTTTGGCATTACCCACAATGCATCTGGCTAAACACTTTTTTCCTTAATTTTTATAACCAAAGAAATTTTCAGGGAAATTTAATCCACATGTTTCTGATTCATTCCATATCCAGTAATGTGTCAGTGAGGGATGTTTAATTCCAAGACCTCTGGAAAAGATTTTTTTATCTGCAGTTTCTAAGATGGCAGGTAAGTGAGTGTAAATAATAGGCTTGCTCAAGGTGGGAGATCAGGCACAGCAAGATAGACACACAACTCAATGAGCCAAACAGTCATAAGGGGCAAGTTTCCTTAAGGTTCTGGGAAGTTGCAGTAGCTGTTTTGACCTCAAATTTCCAGTGTGGTTAAACCAGTATGAGTTTACCAGCAGGAGTAATTCTACTTGCATAGAAACTCTACTCCAAAGGTTTGAGTATTCAATATTTATTGCATATGTAAAATGTGCCAGGTATTATTGCCATAGTCCATGGGGAAATGAGAGATGAATACTCTCTCATACTGATCTGAGTACTGATCTAAGTACTGATCTCAAAGAACTTCGAATTTAGTAGATGGGAATACCACTAATACAGTGAGACAATACCAATGTTCTATCTTAAACCTGTAAGACAGACTGTCTAGTTCTTTACATAGCCTACATCAGCAATCTCACTCAAATCCTAATACACAAAAATACATGCATAGATACATGTGCACACATGCAGATACAGACAGGATTGTAATCTTAGATCACAGAACTAGGATCTTATTTTATTCAATTTAAACAAAATCTATCTTTTCATCACATATAGCATACAAAGCATTTTAAACATAATATGTGTTAGGTGAATAAAGTAATATAATGCAATTCATTTTCTTGCTTGCTTTATAGATTAATTTGCAGAACTCAAAAGAATACTGTAAGACTGGGATTGATGCCACTTGAAAGTGAAGAGTCAAACTGAAAAAGTCATAAGTGTCTTAAGAAGACTTCAAACTAAAGTCTAGGCCATTTACAGACAGAATACCATGGTGGGTGGTGTCATCACTATATTCTATGCAGCAAAAGCTTCTACAATATAATTAGTGATTATCACATTCAATTTAATCAAAGAATAGTTTACTGTAACACCAACAGGCCATCATTTTAGAGTTATTAGGTGAACCAGAGACCAGAATCTAATTGTGCAAATTCTCTTAATAAAACATTTGTCTATATGTTTGCTTTTGGGCTGGTTGGTGTAAAATGGTTGGTTTACTCATTTTAGGCATTCTAATTTTTAATTCCACAATGTATATATTGTGCATTTTACTCCAATGCACTTTTAAATAAAACTGTTGAATTTTCTCTGCAGATTAGTCAGATTATATTTTTCAAAGGTGATCTCAACAATGATACCCATTCTGCAGGCTCTCCTGTCATGTGACCTTGTCCCCTTTCAAACATCAAGAGCTGGAGTCTATTTCTTCACTCCCTTGAGTCTGGGAGGTCCTGTGATTGTTCTGACCAGTAAAGCAATAGGGTTGAAGTGTGATCACATGCAAGAAGTGTGATTACCCCAAGATGTCTGCACTGTGAGAAGCCTAAGCCAAATGGAAAGGCTCTGACTGGTGGGCTGCCATGCAGGTAGAGGCAGGCCAAGAAACACCAAGGCACCTGACAGTGAATGAAAAAGTAATCTAGGAGTATTTCCCTCCAGTCCCACTGCCTCAGCTGACACCATCGGGATGAAAGACTAAACACCCAGTCAAGCTATTTCTGAAGTTCCTCGCCTCTAAAACCATGAATAAAATAAAATGGATGTTTTAAGCATCACGTTTTGGAGTGGTTTGGTATGAAGCAATATATGACTGAAACACAGACTTCTAGGGAGGTTTCTCCACTCTATCCAAACCTGTATTCATATGTGAAAAGCAAAATTTAAGAGATACAGAAGGTAAGGTCAGCATACTAAAGTTTGCAATCTAGTGAGTGACACAGTGTATAAAGCTACAGGGAGATGATCAACAAAGAAATGAATAAGAGCAACAAGTCATAAAATAGTAGTGGTAATAAACAGGATCCCCAGAAACTTTGGTGATGAAAGAGAAAATCAGTGCTCTGACTTGAGTACAACTGCCAGATAAGGCTTCTCATAGGTAAATTACATCTTTAAATAATGGTGAGTTAGGATTGTCAGAAAGAGGGTAGACATTTCTTGAGGAAAATAGTATGAGTGAAAGATAAAAAGATGGGAAAAAAAAGAAGGAAGGCAAAAATAAAAGAAAGGAAGAAAAAAGGATCAAGAAAAATAAAAGGGAGATTAAGAGGAACTATCATAAAACTGGCTTGGCTGGAATAAAGAGCCAATTGGGATTGGAATAGTGTATTTTAGACAAAAACCCATTGTATTTGAGGCAGAAGAATAAACACAAATACTTACACAAATATATATACACAGTGAGCTCTAGTCTAAGGAGAAAGAAAAACCACATAAAGACTTGTTATAAACCCTAAGGCATCACACCCCTAATTTGGATGTGAGTTTGATTCCACAAAGCAAAACATAAAATAAATAAGTAATTAGATGTCACACGGTTTTACCCAAACAACCACATTTGCATATATCATCAGTGAGGGCGCCAGCTGCACCAAATGTCACCAGTTAGCAGCCAGCCCTGAGAAACCTTGCCCCACTTTAAAGGTTCCTAGATCTGGCTATACAAGGATATCTAAGAAACAATGAACATAGTTGGTAGGCTTTCTTGTCCTGCTGATGCCTCCAAATGACAGTTATTTATGCTGCTATTGAAGACTTGGGAAATGTCTGAGTAGTGTCACTGGACTTATTAATATTTGGCTGCACAATGAACCTTAGACATCATCTTAGTTCAACTGAATTTTGCAAGTGAAAAATTGTGGTACTTAGATTCTGCCTGTTGAGGCGCAGAATCATGACTTAAACGCAGACTTCTGTAATAAGTTTAACACCCTTCCTCAAGAAAATCTTGATATTAACCTTGAGGATTCTGTCCACATGTCTAGGAAGAAGCATAAGATAGTGAAAAAGAACACGAGAGTGGAGTCCAAAGACCTGGGTTCAATTCTTCTAATCTCTATGAGATATGAAAGAAGGAAGGAAGTTTCTTTCTTTCTCTAAGTATCAGTGTTCTCTTTGAAAACTGGATATTCATTTGTTCAGTCATAGGCCAGACACTGTTCTAGAAACTTATGATATATAAACAGACAAAACTGCAATCAATGCTCTTATAGAGATTACACAAACATAACAAACAATAATAAAGTAATATGATCTGACTTTCTGTTAAATGATTACCCTGACTGCTGTATTGAACATTGATTTTAAAGGGTTAAAAGAGGAAAACAATTTAGAGGCTATTACAGTTATCCAGTAACAGGTGAATGTGGGCTAGACTAGAGTGAAAATGGAGGAAGTGGAGGAAAGTAGTTAAATTTTGAATGTATTTTTACTGTAAAGTCAGCAACATTTTCTGATGAATTATAACATGGGGCGTAAAAAGAGGGGTCAAAGGGACATCAGAATTAGAGACCTGAGCAACTAGAAAGATGCAATTATCATAAACTGAGATGAGAAACTTTCTGGGTGGAAGAGGTATGGGAATAATGTCTGGAGATCATTTATAGGCATTAAAATTAGAATATCTACAAGATAGACAAGCAGAGATGTTGAGTGGGAAACTGAATATTCAAGTCTAGGGTTTCGACTGGCTGAAGACATTAATATAGGAATTGTTAGCATAAAGATAGTGCAGTCTACTTGGTTGCTGCAATTGTACTGGGTAGCACATCCAGAGAGATAGATAAGTCTTGTTAAAAATAACATTTATAAGGAGTAAAAATCACCTGATTTTGTTCCATTCTGAAATAAAAAAATCCTACTTGAAAGAATGAAGGATACTCTTCATTATCTGCAAGAATAACTGCAAGGATCCTTCATTTTTAGACTTGAAGATAACAATAAAAAGTAAATAAATTTAAATGGCTAAAATCACATTATATACTGAATGCTATATACATTTTACTAAAATGTTGATTCAGGCATATATTTCAAAATTGATTTCAAATTACTTACAGTGTATTTCTTATGTCTGTTTCTAGTTACTCCTTACAAAGCTTGTAAAAACTTTTATCCAGTTTGCCTTAAAAAGTAGGCAATAACCATATTTCTTCCTATATTTTCCAGTTTCTGGTAATCTACTTCTTTATATCTCCAATCTTCTTTTCCCTACTAATACACACTGGGAATTGTCTTAGCCTTATCAGGCCCCTTACAATTCAGAGATTTCCGAGTTTTTGTCTGGGCATTGAATTCAAATTTATTCTTACATAGCAAGTCACAGTTTTGCTGAAGAGTTTTCTTTTTCTTTAGAGACGTCTGCAAAATGATGATGACCTGACTGCTACTGAAACTCTGTTCTGCGTTTCTATAATCTTAGTACTCTAAGTTTTTTTTGTTGTTGTTCTTCTCTGCTTTTGACCAATTATTTGATTATTTGGGGTTTTTTGGTGTTATTGTTGTTTGTTTGATTGATTTTTTCCTGTCTCCTTCAACAAAGATTTTAAGGATGGTTTCAATCATATGTCCAATTTGAAAGGCTATCATAAATATATGCCATAAATCAGAGCTTTCCAATGGTATACCATGAATGGTTTTCTGGTACACAAACATACTGACCTCTTGGTTTTCAAAAAAGTATTTGGGTGACCCAACTCTGGGCTGGCTCCCTCCTGCCATAAGCTGTCTCTTCTGTTTTCCTCAGCCTATGCTATGGTTTCAATGTTTCTCCTCCAAAATTCATGTATTGACACTTAATGGTCAATGTGGTAGTATTAAGAGGTGGGACTTTTATGAGGTGATTGAGTCACCAGGGCTTCTCCTTCATAAATGAAATTAAGGCCCTTAGAAAAGAGGCTTCAGGCAGAATTAAGCTACTCTTGCCCTTCTGCTCTCCACCATGTGAGGACACAATATTCTTCCCACTGGACGATTCAGTGAAAATGCACCATCTTGGAAGCAGAGAGAAGCCCTCACCAGACACCAAATATGCTCCTGCCAGCACCTTGATTTTGAATGTCCCAGCCTCCAAAACTATGAGAAAATAAATTTCTGTTCTTTACAAATTACCTAGGCTCAGGTACATTTTGTTGTAGCAGCACAAGGGAAATAAGCCTGCTATGCAAGTACAAGCATTTTCTTTTGTTTCTGACTTAATAAAAGTTTAGAAAGGTAGTAACTTAATAAACTTTCTGTTTTAAGATATATTAGTTCTTAGGATCTAATGTACAGCCTGATGACTATAGTCAATAAAACTGTATTTTTTACTTGAAATTCGCTAAGAAAGAAGATTATAAGTGTCTTCACCACTGCCCTCCCTTCTACCCCCCAAACAAATGTATTCACAAAGGGTAACTATGTATGGTGGTGGTGTGCTGATGAATTTGATTGTAGTAATCATTACACAATGTATATGTATATCAAATAATCACTTTGTATACCTTGAATATATATAATTTTCTTATGTTAATTATACCTCAATAAATCTGGCCGGAAAAAAGGAAAAAGGATACTCTATAGTAAAAGAGAAAGAAAGAAAGAAAAAGAAGAAAGAAAGAAAGAAAGAAGAAAGAAAGAAAGAAAGAAGGAAAGAAAGAAAGAAAGAGAAAGAGAGAGGAGGGAGGGAGGGAGGGGAGGGAGGAAGAATCTAAAAAGTTGCTAGAAACAACAATATTCTCAGTGGCCAAAGCATAAAAGGAGCCACACAGGATTTCTTTTGTAAAAAAAGAGTTGTTATCATAAAGGGGTCAAACTTTTCTCTGAGGAAACTAAAATTTCTTCTCCATGGCTCACTCTTATGTAGCGAATAATGTCCTAACAATGCGCCAACAGTAGAAACAATGCTTAATTTTGAATAAATATTTCTATAGGGTCTTTCAAAATAGGCTGAGGCACAATGCTGAAATGCCGTTTACTAAAATTCATTTTATAATGACTTACAACAGTATAGCATTACTGCCTCACTTTTGGTAGTGTTCTTTAAAAAGAAATATTGAAATAGTTTAAAAGTCCTTTAGGCTGGGTACGGTGGCTCACACCTGTAATCCTCACACTTTAGAAGGCAGAGGCGGGTGGATCACCTGAGGTCGGGAGTTCGAGATCAGCCTGACCATTACAGAGAAACCTCGTCTCTACTAAAAATACAAAATTAGCCAGGTATGGTTGTGCATGTCTGTAATCCCAGCTACCCAGGAGGCTGAGGCAGGAGAATTGCTTGAATCTGGGAGACAGAGGTTGCAGTGAGCCAAGATTGCCCCATTGCACTCCAGCATGGGCAACAAGAGCGAAACTCTGTCTCAAAAAAAAAAAAAAGAGTCCTTTAGATATTTTTTCATAAATATTTATCACAAATAACTTTTCTTTTGAGAATAGCAATTGGTCATTAAAGAGTTCAAAGAACATTCCCCGGGGAATTAATTCACTACAAATATTCTGCGTTACATATTTAAAAACCAGCTACGCAGAAAATAAGGTTAACAATTTTCTCATGAAGAATCTAATCAAGACACATATCTCAATAAAGGGCCACCTCACTTGAATGGCCAAGAACTTACATGCAGTGCCAACATTTTCCTTTTGCAACAGGCCTGGTTTTAAGCCACAAATGGATGAATGGCCAATCAAAGCTTCAAATCTGAAGATCCTATATGGCATGCCATAAGAATTTCAGCTGTGAATTGCCAGTCATCTCTCAGAATAATATAAAGCCAATTAAAATAATTCATTATAAGGATGATGTCTAAAATGCATAGTGTATGCATGTGCTTTCTGATATGAGTATCCTGGAGTTAATAAATGACTTCTTTTGTTCTGAACTATTGGATAGAAACCAAGTAAATATCATTTGACATCATGCAAGGTGAATGAGTTGAATATCAGTGTGTTGATCGTAAACCCTCCTTTCTGGCCATCACATATAGCACGACTAGCTAAATATGGTGATTATTTCTAGAATGTGATAATAAAATCCAATCCTCAGTAATTACTCAAAATAATCAGCATAGTTGAATGTATACAACGTGACATGCTCTTTTCTAATCGCTTTGCATATATTAACTCATTCAATCTTTGCAACTCTTTGAGATCAATACATTAGGAATCTCACTTAAGGAAATTCAGATACTGGGAGATTATTTCACTTGCTTAAGATTATATAATTAGAAAGCAGAGAAATGAGATTATAAACATGGCAGTCTGATCCTACAGTTTACATTTTCATTATCATTTTATACTTCCCAGTATACAGAGGAATTCTCTTTTCAGTCTCTTTACAAGGAAACAACTTCCCATCTCATTTAAACCAAATCATATCACTAACGTACAATTTGAAAGGCATGGAAAGTAAAAAAAAAAAAAAAAAAAAAAAAACCGTCACTAAAAATTGCAATGATTTCTGCCTTTTTTGTAGTCTATCCTTGTTATCCTTGTGTTTTCTAAAACCTAAAGTCTATCCTTGTGATTGGCCACCTTTTCCTTCCTTCTCCTCCTCTTCCTCTTCTTCTCCTCCTTCTCCTCGTTTTTCTCCTCCTCCTCCTCCTTTTTTATTAATAAAGAATCATAACTTTCTAAATGGGGTCCCACCTGTTTAGTCTTTTTTCTGATATGCAAAATCCTGCATAGCAAAGCATTCTTTCATAGCTCTGTCAAATTGTCTCTGAGTGCAGAAACTACAGGTGATTAATGTTTAATCAAATTTTATGTTAAAGAGTATACAAGCTAAACTTTAAAAATGAATTCTGCGAGAAAGTTTTCAGTAAGCCCATGTGACGCTTTGAAAATATTATTCAGTGCTTTGGGACTTTGAAGGTCCTTCTCACATTTAGGTAAAAAAACTGTCCTTGAATTAACTGTCATTGTCATATGACATTGTCAATGTCACAACTGTCATTGACTCTTGCTGTCAATGAAGTCTTGGTGTTTTCTAAAAATTACACTTAGAATTGAAACACTTTAAGTAGGAAATTATTACCTAACAAGATATCTTATCAAGGTTGGTGGGGAATTAGGTCACCTGCCCAGTTGTTGCTACTCATTCTATCACAAAAGAGATAACAGCTGAGATGGAAGAGGAATCACTGATAAATGGCCTGTAAAATGATTTTTTGACATGCAGAGAAGAGTTTTGTTGACTGTTCATAGATATTAAGAATAGGTCCATATCTCTCTATGTGAAAGCTGCTTCCAATGGTAACGAAAGGATCATATTACAATACAAACACATTTTAATGAGTGCCTTTACAGTAAAGAATTACTGTGTTTGTCTTTCATCAGAGTTCTTTTACTCATGTTTGGTTTTCTTTTTTAACTCCTTTCTCCAGCTTTGCATGTTTACACTAGGTTTTTATACTGTGAGAGTGAAGAATGAATCACATAGGTGACTCTCATCTGCAAAAAACAGACTGGCAAAGATAGAGGGGAAAAATAAGTATCAGAGAAATTATCACAGTAGTTCACTTGCTATCATGAAAACTGAGGCTATAGATTTCACTTAAGTGGTAGCAGTCTTATTTACCAGGACAGGAGACAACTAACTAACAAATTGCAAGTTTTATTTATTTCATATTAATTTCATATAATACCTATTGCCTCTTTTTTTACCTTATTTCAGGCATTTTATTCAGTTGTAAGGTTAAAATAATCCATGAGAGTTGGATGCTGCCCTCAATTTGCTCACAATTTAGAGGGCAAGTATACTAAATAAACAATTGATATTAATTTCACAGTCATAGACTCACTTATGCAAAACTGAAATTTTCAGTTTAGCAGTGGATCTAGCCTGTTTCAGACACCTCTAGTTTAAAACTTAGTTTCTTTGTTATTCACATGTCAGTTAATTCAGGGGTTTCACTCCCCACTTGTCCTTCCCTTCTGCTCGGGTGGTTTCTGGTGTTGGAGGAGGCTCACAGACTATGGTATCCAGCAAGTTGGAGGCAGGAGGAGTGGGCACGTGTCCAATCCATAGTAATCACCTGGCCTCCCTGAGCCCTGCTGAGGTTTAATGTATCTTGCCTGTTCTTGGCCATGGCCACTGAACTCATTGTTTCTGAAAGCTGATGAGATTTGGGGTGCTGTATGCCATTTAGTAGTCAGGGCCACACAGTTTGTGTTCCACAAGACCTCTTCTGGGCCATTTTTTTCTCTCTTTGTTTTTTCTCATGGTTATGGGAAAATGTTGAATGTTCTCCCAAGTGATGAGAGTTTAGGGGCTTGTCTCAAATCATCTCTCCATCATTCCCTGCCTTTTTGCTTTGCTATTCCAACCTCTGTCCATCCTGGATATGGGATCTCTAAAATGTGGGCAGCATTTCCCGTGGTGATCCTATAAAGTAAGACACAAATCTTTGTTCCATAGGTCCCAGAAACATATCTAGAGTTTCTATGCCAATGTTTACTTGGATCAAGGGAAACATGAAGATCCCTAACCCTCTGCTCAACTTTCTATTTTCATCTCCCTTTCTTATGAAGTATCTGTCCTCAGCCTCTCTGCATGGTGGTAAAATCATTTTTAAATCAATAGGCATTCATTCACTTTTTGGTAAATTATATAAAAGCCTGACATCTCCAGGCTTTTGAAATTAAGAACAATGATTTCTTTCTCTGCTCATTTCTGCAGAAGTGATCAATATTCTAAGGACAATGCATATAGAAAGCCCTGAATACTGAGACCATCAGAGTGAAAATACATGGTAAAGAATTTAACTAGTATCTTGTTATACATCTGTAACTCATCTGTTTCTCTGCTAAGTCACCAGCTATGTTTGATAAATAATCTATCTTCTTCCAGCTGACACACAGTGGTCAGTTATATAAAAATCAAAAGGACAATTTATAAATGTAAATTATAAATAGGGATTTAAAAGAGACTCTTCTTCTTTCCATTTTGGCTAACCTTGACTTAATCTTTCAACATTACATACGTATATCAAAAATCACATTGTAGGGGAAAGGACTCCTTTCCCCAGTTGGCTAGCCACATGCAGAAGCTTGAAATTAAATTAGATACCTTCCTTACACCATATACAGAAATCAACTCAAGATGGATTAAAGGCTTAAATGTAAAACCTCAAATTGTACAAACCCTTGAAGACAACCTTGGCAATACAATTCTGGACATAGAAACAGGCAAATATTTCATCATGAAGATGCCAGAAGCAATAGCAACAAAAGCAAATATATATTCTATCCTGACTTTCCCATTGAAAGCAGCTAAACAACTGGGACAGGACACAGGGAGTAGCTGTTTGAGAACTGAAAAGTACAGAGTAGCAGGTAGATCGGGGAAAGATACCAGTGTCATCTAACTAGTGGTGATTTTACAACTGCCTTTTCCTCTGCTACCACCCAGTTGGAACACAAAGCAGTAAAAAATCTGGAAGTAGCATAGGCATGCAAAGCAAGAGCTAGAGGAGCAGCCCTACAGTTCTGGCTCCAGCAGCAGGAAGGGGGTCCCCTAACACTCAGGATAGAGAATATTTCCCCATGAGATTGGTAACAAGTCAAGGATATTCGCTCTCATCACCCCTGTTGAACCTCACACTGTTAAGTTCAAGCTGGTGCAATAAGGTAGGATGAAATAAAAGGCATATAATGGTACACATATACACAAAAAGGTCCATTTTTGTGTATGTGTGTACACATATTACTCAAGTTACTCTAATTCAAAAAATAATATAAAGGGGAAAGGGAAAGTTGTTGGGAAATTTCTTGTTCACTCCTTTGATTTTCTGGTAATAGACAATAGCTTGCCAAGAACTTCTAGTGAGGCTGAATTGTCCTCCCAGACGTGCATTAAATTGTCTAGGCGAGATGTGTCTCTTAATCACACAAGCACATTACTGAAGGTGTTCTCCAAGAATTACAGAAGAACTTCCAAAAAATTTGTCAGAATAAGAACTGCCAAAGAAAAAAAGAAAGAAAGAAAGAAAGAAAAAAGAAAGGCTTAGGGAAGCCAGACTCTGTTATTCTTGGGAAGCTTCATTGCCAAACCAAACCCCGTCAATTATAAGATAATATTTATATGGCATTTGGATGTACCTTTCATACTAAGGGAATGGGGCACTTACCTATTGCTGATTTAAATGCATCAAACTGAATGTTATTTCTTTTGGAAAATAAAAATCTCAATTTCACTTGTTCAATTCTGATTTCAAAGTTAGCCTTACAATTTTAGACTGTAAAACTGAGCCTCTTTTTAAGTACATGATGATCACATGAATGGTAGAATTGGTAATACAATAAAAAACTCAGAGAAACCCATTCATTGATCATACATAGGGGTTGGTAAAAATATACTTGTATATAATTTATTTATGGGAATAATAAAGTCTCAACAAAAATATAAATACATATGCATATATTAATTTGTTCTTAAAATACGAACACTCAATAAATCTAAAAAAATGTATGTTGTTTCTCAGAAAAAATAAAGTAAATATTTTAAAAATCAGGAATATTTGTTTTTTGGGGGATTTTGTAATCTTACTTTACGTTCTGGGATACATGTGCAGAACGTGCAGGTTTGTTACATAAGTATACATGTGCCATGGTGGTTTGCTGCACCTATAAACCTATCATCTAGGTTTTAAGCCCCAGATGCATTAGATATTTGTCCTAATTCACTTCCTCCTCTTGCCTCTCACCCCCTGACAGGCCCCGGTGTGTGATGTTCCCCTCCCTGTGTCCATGTGTTCTCATTGTTCAACTCCCACTTATGAGTGAGAACATGCAGTGTTTGGTTTTCTGTTCCTCTGTCAGCTTGTTGAGAATGATGGTTTTCAACTTCATCCATGTCCCTGCAAAGGACATGAACTTATTCTTTTTTATGGCTGCATAGTATTCCATGGTGTATGTATGCCACATTTTCTTTATCCAGTCGATCATTGATGGGCATTTGAATTGGTTCCAAGTCCTTGCTATTGTAAATAGTGCTGCAGTAAACATACATGTGCATGTGTCTTTTTAGTAGAATAATTTATAATCCTTTGGGTATATACCCAGTAATGGGATTGCTGTGTCAAATGCTATTTCTGGTTCTAGATCCTCGAGGAATTGCCACACTGTCTTCCACAATGGTTGAACTAATTTACACTCCCACCAACAGTGTAAGAGCATTCCAATTTCTCCACATCCTCTCCAGCATCTGTTTCCTGGCTTTTTAATGATTGCCATTCTAACTGGTGTGAAATGGTATCTCACTGTGGTTTTGAGTTGCATTTCTCTAATGACCAGTGATGATGAGCTTTTTTTTTTTATATATGTTTGTTGGCTGCATAAATGTCTTCTTTTGAAAGTGTCTGTTCATATCCTTTGCCCACTTTTTGATGGGGTTGTTTGTTTATTTCTTGTACATTTGTGTAAGTTCCTTGTAGATTCTGGATATTAGATCTTTGTCAGATGGGTAGATCGCAAAAATGTTTTCCCATTCTGTAGGTTGCCTGTCCACTCTGATGATAGTTTCTTTTGCCGAGAAGAAGTGCTTTAGTTAAATTAGATCTCATTTGTCATTTTGGCTTTTGCTGCAATTGCTTCTGGTGTTTTATTCACGAAGTCTTTGCCCATGCCTGTGTCCTAAATGGTATTACCTAAGTTTTCTTCTAGAGATTTTATGGTTTTAGGTCTTATGTTTAAGTCTTTAATTTATTTTGAGTTAATTTTTGCATAAGGCAGTCAAGGAAGGGGTCCAGTTTCTGTTTTTTGCATATGGCTAGACAGTTTTCCCAGCATCATGTATTAAATAGGGAATCTTTTTTCCCCATTGCTTGTTTTTGTCAGGTTTGTCGAAGAGTAGATGGTTGTATATGTGCAGTATTACTTCTGAGGCCTCTGTTCTGCTCCATTGGTCTATATCTCTGTTTTGGTACCAGTATCATGCTTTCTTGGTTACTGTAGTCTTGTAGTATAGTTTGAAGCCTGATGGCATGATTCCTCCAGCTTTGTACTTTTTGCTGAGGAGTGTCTTGGTTATACAGGCTCTTTTTTGGTTCCATATAAAATTTAAAGTAGTTTTTTCTAGTTCTGTGGAGAAAGTCAATGGTAGCTTGATGGGAACAGCATTGAATCTGTAAATTACTTTGGGCAGTATGGCCATTTTCACAATATTGATTCTTCCTATCCATAAGTATGAAATGTTTTTTCATTTGTTTGTGTCCTCTCTTATTTCCTTGAGCAGTGGTTTGTAGTTCTCCTTAAAGAGGTCCTTCACATCCCTTGTAAGTTGTATTACTAGGTATTTTTTCTCTTTGTAGCAATTGCAAATGGGAGTTCATTTATGATTTGACTCTCTGCTTGTCTATTATTGGTGTATAGGAATGCTTGTGATTTTTGCACATTGATTTTATATCCTGTCATTTGCAAACAGAGACAATTTGACTTCCTCTCTTCCTATTTGAATATCCTTTATTTATTTCTCTTGCCTGATTGCCCTGACCAGAAGTACCAATACTATGTTGAATAAGAGTGGTGAGAGAGGGCATCCTTGTCTTGTCTGGGTTTTCAAAGGGAATGCTTCCAGCTTTTGCCCATTCAGTATGATATTGACTATGGGTTTGTCTAAATAGTTCTTATTATTTTGACATATGTTCCATCAATGCCTAGTTTATTGAGGGTTTTTGTTGTTGTTGTTTGTTTGCTTGTTTGTTTGTGTGAGATGGAGTCTCGCTCTGTTGCCAAGGCTGGAGTGCAGTGGGCCGATCTTGGCTCACTGCAACCTCCACCTCCCAGGTTCAAGTGATTCTCCTGTCTCAGCTTCCAAGTAGCTGGGACTACAGGCACATGCTACTACACCCAGTTACATTTTTGTATTTTTAGTAGAGACAGCATTTCACCATGTTGGCCAGGATGGTCTTGATATCCTGACCTCGTGATCCACCTGCCTCAGCCTCCCAAAGTGCTGGGATTATAGGTGTGAGCTACCATGCCCAGTCTATTGAGAGTTTTTAGCATGAAAGTGTGCTGAATTTTATCAAAGGACTTTTCTGCATCTATTGGGATGATCATGTGTTTTTTGCCATTGGTTCTGTTTATGTGATGGATTACGTTTATTTGTTTTCATATGTTGAACCAGACTTGCATCCTAGAGATGAAGCCGACTTGATTGTGGTGGATAAACTTTTTGATGTACTGCTGGATTCAGTTTGTTAGTATTTTATTGAGGATTTTCGCATTGATGTTCACCAGGGATATAGGCCTGAAATTTTCTTTTTTTGTTGTGTCTCTTCCAGGTTTTAGTATCAGGATGATGATGGCCTCATAAAATGAGTTAGGGAGGAGATCCTCTTTTTCTATTGTTTGGAATAGTTTCAGAAGGAATGATACCAGCTCCTCTTTGTACCTCTGTTAGAATGTGGCTGTGAATCGTCTGGTCCTGGGCTTTTTTTGGTTGGTAGACTGTTAATTACTGCCTCAATTTCAGTACTTGTTATTGGTCTATTCAGGGATTCTATTTCTTCCTGGTTTAATTTTGGGAGGGTGTATGTATCCAGGAATTTATCCATTTCTTCTGCATTTTACAGTTTATTTTTATAGAAATGTCTATAGTATTCTCTGATGGTAGTTTGAATTTCTGTGGTCAGTGGTAATATCCTCTTTTTCATTTCTTATTGTGTCTCTTTGATTCTTCTCTCTTTTCTCTTTGTTAGTCTGGCTAGCAGTCTATCTATTTTGTTAATCTTTTCAAAAAACCAGCTCCTGTATTCACTGAATTTTTGAAACATTTTTCATGTCTCTATCTCCTTCAGTTATGCTCTGATCTTAGTTACTTCTTGTATTTTGCTAGTTTTTGAATTTGTTTGCTCTTGCTTCTATAGTTCCTTTAATTTTGATGTTAGGGTGTCAATTTTAGATCTTTCACTCTTTCTGATGTGGGCATTTAGTGCTATAAATTTCTCTCTTAGCACTGCTTTAGCTGTGTCCCAGAGATCCTGGTACATTGTCTCTTTGTTCTCATTGGTTTCAAAGAACCTCTTCATTTCTGCCTTAATTTCATTATATACCCAGTAGTCATTCAGGAGCAGGACTTTCAGTTTCCATGTAGTTGTGTGGTTGTGAGTGAGTTTCTTAATCCTGAGTTCTAATTTGATTGCGTGTAATCTGAGAGACTGTTTGTTATAATTTCCATTCTTTTGCATTTGCTGAGGAGTGTTTTACTTCCAATTATGTGGTCAATTTTAGAATAAGTGCTAGGTGGTGCTGAGAAGAATGTATATTCTGTTGATTTGGGGTGGAGAGTTCTGTAGATGTCTATTAGGTCCACTTGGTCCAGAGCTGAGTTCAAGTCCTGAATATCCTTGTTAATTTTCTTTCTCATTGATTTGTTTAATATTGACAGTGAGGTGTTAAAGAAAGTCTCCTACTATTATTGTGCGGGCATCTAAGTCTCTTTGTAGGTCTCTAAAAACTTGTTTTATGAATCTGGGTGCTCCTGCATTGGGTGCATATATATATTTAAAATAGCTCTTCTTGTTGCATTGATCACTTTACCATTATGTAATGCCCTTATCTTTTTTTAACTGTGTTGGTTTAAAGTCTGTTTTCTCAGAGACTAGGATTGCAACCTCTGCTTTTTTTGCTTTCCAGTTGCTTAGTAAATATTCCTCCACCCCTTTATTTTGAGCCTATGTGTGTCTTTGCACATGAGATGGGTCTCCTGAATGAAGCACACCAATGGGTCTTGACTCTTTATCCAATTTGCCAGTCTGTGTCTTTTAATTGGGGCATTTAGTCCGCATTTAGTCCATTTACATTTTAGGTTAATATTATTATGTGTGAATTTGATCCTGTCATCATGATGCTCACTGGTTATTTTGCACATTTGTTGATGCAGTTTCTTCACAGTGTTGTTGGTTTTCATATTTTGGTGTGTTTTTGTGGTAGCTGGTACCAGTTTTTCCTTTCCATGTTTAGCGCTTCCTTCAGGACCTCTTGTAAGGGAGGGCTGGTGGAACAAAATCCTTCAGCATTTTCTTGTCTGGAAAGGATTTTATTTCTCCTTTGCTTATGAAGCTCAATTTGGCTGGATATGAAATTCTGGGTTGAAAATTCGTTTCTTTAAGAATGTTGAATACTGGCCCCCACTTTCTTCTGGCTTGTATGAGTTTCTGCAGAGAGATCCACTGTTAGTCTGATGGGTTTCCCTTTGTAGGTAACCTGAGCTTTCTTTCTGGCTGCTTTTAACATTTTTCCTTCATTTCAACCTTGGAGAATCTGATGATTATGTGTCTTGAGGTTGTTCTTCTCAAGGAGTATCTTAATGGTGTTCTCTGTATTTCCTGAATTTGAATGTTGGCCTGTCTTGCTAGGTTGGGGAAGTTCTCCTAAATAATATCCTGAAGCGTATTTTCTAACTTGGTTCTGTTCTCCCTATCACCTTCAGGTTCATTAATCAATGATAGGTTTGATCTTTTCATATAGTCCCATCTTTCTTGGAAGCTTTGTTCATTCCTTTTCATTCTTTTTTCTCTAATCTTGTCTTCACACATTATTTCAGTAAGTTGATCTTCAATTTCTAATAACCTTTCTTCCACTTGATCGATTTGGCTATTGATACTTATGTATGCTTCATGAAGTTCTTATGTTGTATTTTCAGCTCCATCAGATCATTTATGTTCTTCTCTAAACTCTTTATTCTAGTTAGCAGTTTCTGGAATGTTTTATCAAGGTTCTTAGCTTCCTTGCATTGGGTTAGAACATGCTCCTCTAGCTCAGAGGAGTTATTATTACCCACCTTCTGAAGCCTTCCTCTGTCAATTCATCAAACTCATTCTCCATCCAGTTTTGTGCCCTTGCTAGAGAAGAGTTGTGATCATTTGGAGGAGAAGAGGCATTGTGGTTTTTAGAATTTTCAGCCCTCTTACTCTGATTTTTCCTCATCCTCATGGATTTATCTGCCTTTGATCTTTGAGGCTGATGACCTTTGGATGAGGTTTTTGTGTGGGGCTCCTTTTAGTTGATGTTGAAGTTATTGCTTTCTGTTTGTTAGTTTTTCTTCTAACAGTCAGGCCCCTCTTCTGAAAGTCTGCTGAAGTTTGCTGGAGGTCCACTTCAGACACTGTTTACCTGGGTTATCACCAGCAGAGGCTGCAGAACAGGAAAGATTGCTGCCTACTTCCTCTGGAAGCTTTGTCCCAGAGGGCACTGGCCTGATGCCAGCTGAAGCATTCCTGTATGAGGTGTCTGTAGACCCCTGCTTGTAGGTCTCTTCCAGGCACAGTGGTAGAGATCCCCTTGAGGAGGCAATCTGTACCTTAGCAGAGCTCCAGTACTGTGCTGGGAGAATCCTCCTTGTCAAGATCCACTGTTCTCTTCAAAGCAGGCAGACAGGAATGTTTAAGTCCACTGATGCTGCACCCACAGCTGCCCCTTCTCCCAGGTGCTCTATCCCAGGGAGATAGGAGTTTTATCTATAAGCCCTGACTGGGGCTGCTGCCTTTGTTTCAGAGATTCTCTGCCCAGTGAGGAGAATCTAGAGAGGCAGTCTGACCACAGCCACTTTGACTGGCTGTGGTGAATTCTGCTCAGTTTGAACTTCCCGGTCTCCTTAGCACTGTCAGGGAAAAATGCCTACCCAAGCCTCAGTAATGGTGGATGCCCCTCCCCCCACAAAGCTTGATCATCCCAGGTTGACTTCAGACTGCTGTTCTAGCAGCAAGAATTTCAAGCCAGTGGTACTTAGCTTACTGGGCTCTGTGGGAGTGGGATCCACTGAGCTAGACCACTTGGCTCCCTGGCTTCAGCCCACTTTTCAGGGGAATGAATGGTTGTGTCTCACTGGGGTTCCAAGCCAAAAACTCCTGCAGCTAGCTCAGTGTAGCCCAAACAGCTACTCAGTTTTGTGCTTTAAACCCAGGGCTCTGGTGATATAGGCACGCAAGGGAATCTCCTGGTCTGCAGATTGCAAAAACCATAGGAAAAGCATAGTATCTGGGCTGGATAGCACAGACTCTCATGGCTTCCCTTGGCTAAGGAAGGGAGATCTCCGGCTTCTTGCACTTCCCAGGAGAGGTGACACCCACCCTGCTTCTGCTCACCCTTTGTGGACTGCATCTACTGCCTAACCAGTGCCAGTGAGATGAACTGGATACCTCAGTTGGAAATGCAGAAATCCCCTGCCTTGTACAATGGTCTTTCTCGGAGCTGTAGACTGGAGCTGTTCCTATTTCACCATCTTGCCCTCCCCAGGACTCTTTCTTAAGAGGCAGGTGGAAAACATCCACCCTCACAAAAGCAGGGCTTTTTTAATTGGCTTGCCTTTAAGAAGAAACTTCAGTAAAAATGTAGTGGCATCAGGAGTAGTTCAATGAGTGAACAACCTCATCCCAACAATGTGGTTCTTTCTCATAAATGTATTTTAATCTAATTTCAATAATCATTAATAGTCCAGTTTTTATCTACTATTACAACATCCCAGATCTCAACTTTCTCCTCTGTTTTGCTGATACAGATACAACAAAAGTAAACACACAGGCTAATAAATAAATAATTATGCATGACAGAATATTCAGATATTCCCTGTTATTTTAACAACTAATCTATTTCAGGATGATGATGATGTCTGTAGATATGATATTTATACTGATCAGGTATTTGGATACCTATTCAAGGCTTATCAGTGGTATGTTTTTTAAAGTGTTGCCTTGCCTGGGTGGTTTCGAATAAATGGAAGTAGATATTCATGCATATAAAGAATAACAGGTGGATTGAGGAAAATATGAGAATTCAAAATGTCACCTAACTAGTGGTGAGTTCACACCTACAGTGTGATATAAGCACACACATCAGACATGTATTTATTTATAGCTGGAAATCTATCTTTCTATGAGTAAGAGAGATGGGAAAAGAGGGGATTACTGCTCCCTTTTTGGTAGGAGGCTTCAGCATCTCCATGGCCATTTATACCTTTTAGGGAAGAGGAAGCAATTAGTCCCATATTTTTGCAGCTGAACTCTCCTAATCTGAATTCACTGCCAGTATGCACACATTCAGCAATAGTCATTTTCCCAAATACATGTCCTCCTTCTTGATTTCTGATCTATTCAGTTTTTTAGATTATCATGTAATTGATTAGATAAAATATCTATTTTAGATAAAATATCTATTATCTATTATTTTATCTATTATTTTATCTATTATTGATTAGATATTGATTATTATTATTATTTTATCTATTATTTTATCTATTATTGATTAGATAAAATATCTATCTATAGATAGATAGATAGATAGATAGATATAGGTAGATACTATATCTGACAAAAATACTTGCTGAAATTAGTTAACCAAATTCAAAATTAACAGCAACTAGCCCCAGATGGTTATACCTTTCATTTCTCTCCCCTACAGCCCTGATGTTCTAAGTTTTGTGAAGTTGAAGACAGGTATGGGGAGATTCTTGCCTTTTGAGAGATTCACTTGTCTCCTTATTCTCAAACACCTCTCATGCAGGCTTTCTGTATGCCTTATGCACCTAAAATATTCTCCATTTGTTATATACCATCTTGTATGAAGTGCTGTAGATGTATTTCTTTGACCCTGAGAACGGCCCTGAAGCATAGCTCTCATTAACCCCCTTCCATGAATAAGTCAGTTGAGTCTCAGGAAGGTTGCATAACTGATCATAGTGGGTCTAACTATTAGGAGCCCATTGGGGATTTTGGCCAAAGTCTCTGTGGCCACACATTGCATGCGGTCCAATTAACGCCTATAGATGAGGTAACTGTATGACCTGGTTTGCTCTGGACCGTCCAAAATGTGTCTCTGTTCTCCTTGCATCCTGCCAGATTTGACATTTTTCCCTGTCTTTCTTCACTTTCAAAAGCATCCAAGTTTGGACAATAAATAATGGGATGGCCATGCCTTTGGAACGCTGACTGGTACCACAAAGGAGAAAGGTGTGTGTTTTTGGTTTCTTCCTTTCTCTCTCTCTGCAACTTTGCTCTTGATTGATTTTCCTTTACATAGCAGACAGGACCTACAGCCTCTCTTGGGACATTCCTTCCAAGTTTGTCTTCCGAGAGATTTTCTCTATTAGGATTGTATAATAAACCAGATACACCCACCAAGATATCCAATTGTAAGAGTGCTATGGTTAAGTATGAAAAGAAAGGATTTTTCACAAGAGTTTCCCAAGTCATCCTCACTGTTTTGTTTTGTTTTGTTTTGTTTTGTTTTGTTTTGTTTTTTTACAGGAATTAGGAAGGAAACTTAGACTAACATTTACTGAATGCCCATAATGCAGCAAATGCTGTGCCAAGACTTTTACATAAATAAATTTCTCAATTTTCCAATGAAATACTGAGACTCAAAAGGATTAAGTAAACTTCCCAGGTCCTGAATAAGGATCCTAACTTTCACAGTCTGACTCACTCGCTCACTTTCCCTCTCCAACATGCTGTCTCCTATTTAAATACAAATATAATACATGCGTTAATATAAAAATATGGCTGAGTGGATTAAGATCTATATATTCCATATTTTAAAAAATTTTATTTTTCCAAGTTATTTTTGATCTATATACTATTTTCTGTGTCACACAGCCATGCATTATTACATGGGCTTGTGGTAACCGGACATATTCATTTTTCCTTTTGTTTCTTACAGAGTTACCAATGATGTGCATTCCTTTGTGACCAGCTTCAGTAGTTTTGGATTGGGATGCAGGGCTCCTTAAGTGGCAGAGAAAATTCTGTCTCTGGGTATATTGTTTTTGTTTTTTAATAGTTTGGCGGAACAAAGTAAGGCTTCTCTGTAAAATGTAACAATGCCAGAATTTACACAGCACTCACTTCTGAATTAGCCTTCAAAATTTTGGGTTATTTAAAACCAGTTCTTCAATAATTTCTTTCTGATATACATTTTACCTATAGAGTCTACAGACTAAGAAGATTTCAGCTTGTATATACTAAGAGAACCAACAAAGAGCACTAAGCTGAAACGAAGGAGTACAAGCTAGAAAAGGAATTGCTAAGAGAATCCATTTGAGTAACTTTTAAATGTTTTCGCCAGCAAAAAAAGTGATGCTTGTGGATAATGCATATGCTAGTTAGCTTGATGTAGCCATTCCACAGTGTATATGTATATCAAAACATCATGATGTTTCAAGATCCCTTGGAAAGGAGAAAGTGTGAAATTGCTCCATAGAAAATGCCAGAGGCCACATGAGGAAGAGCATGGACTGTGGAAGGAGGCTGCCGAGTTTGAATGGCAGCTTGGATGCCCACCAGTTACCTAACCTTAGGCAGCTTCACCATTCTGTGCTTCACTTTCTGTACAAAAAGGGGATGGCAATAGCATCTACCTTGTGGGATTCATGGTAAGTGTATAAATCCCCATTTTTAATTAAAAAATCATGTTTTAAACCATAAATACAAATACATACAGTTTTTAGAAATAGTAAATGATTTACAACAACCAAAAACAAGCCAGAAAGAGTATATTTCCGTCAATTACCTAAGCCATTCAATGTTCGTTCATAAGCAGGCTGGGCTACTTTTCTTCACAGTTTGATGTCACCAACCTTCTGATTGTGGCCCCCTGTCTGGAAAAAAAAAACAGCATTTTTGTGTTCTTATACTGTGTTTGAGAACAACCTCCCATGTGATTGTGGTGGTTGCCCCAAGTACAATCCCCTCCATTCTTCCCAGCCTTCCACATATACAGAGCTTCTGCTTTGTGGTCCTTGTGGCACTTTTGTGAATCTGGGGACACTCCAAGTGAATGACTCAGAATATTTCAGCACCCAAAACCAGGGCACTGAGGATCTTTGGCCCAGCTGCAGAAACAGTCTGCCAGTAGCCAGGTTCTCCTGGAATCTATCCTTCACCCCCAGATAAACAAAAAGGAAATATAAAGGTTTCATATCATAGCTTGTGACCAAGGGAAATTGTGAAGTAAAGTCTCCCTCTGCAACCTCTTCTGCAGCAGAATTCCAATCCCCTTGACACTAGGCTAGGAATAGAGCTCTGGAAGGAGTGTAATGCAGCAGAAAGAACACTGACCAGCAAACCAAGTGCTGGTCCTGGTTCTGCCACCAACCTGCTCCATGATCTTGAGCAAGCCACTGCCATTCTCAGATGTTCAGAAGCTTCATTGTCAAACAAGAGTGGACTCTCTGCTTTTCGTTTCCTCCAGCTCAGGTATTGCAGGGTTCTCTGAGTTTCTGATTAACTGATTCTTGCTCATATATTACATTATTGTACATTGTAAACAGCTAACCCCGTCATTTATTCTGCCTGTGTCCCATGAGGTGGAAAATACTTTGAGGACAACGTCTGCACTGTCCATTTACCTGTGCCCTGAGATCAAGTATAATGCCTGACACATAATAAGTACTCGGGAAAGTGGGATCAGCTATTTCTTGGCTAGCCAACAGCTGTAACTGAAGGCCATTTACGAAGGGAGGATGGCACAGCTGATTTTCAGCAGAAGAGCTACTATAGAACAGGACATACCCTGTATTTCATTTCAAATCTGATTTCAGTGGCACTGACTACTTTATGATCAGCCTTAATTCATCACATTATATGTTTATCAGTGTAATCCACATGGCTATTTGCTTTTGTTTTATTTTCAACTTTCAACCTGTGTGGGGGAAGGGAGAAGAAACTCTCCTTACATTGTTGGCATTTCAACTTGGAAGTGCTTTTCTTGCTGTGTCATTTAAACAGATCTCACCTTCCAAAAGTAAAAACTGGCCAGAGATGCTATTCTTCATACCCTAGCCCTTCTCTACCAGCTAGTATATTAACTGGATTCATTAATTTGTTAATTTGTTAATTAACAGACTTCATGGATGAACTAATATTACAAAGAAAATAACTTGAGAAAGCAAGAAAAACTGTTGAATCCACAATTTTGGTGGGTCACTAAATAATATTCTGTTCAAATTTTATTACCTTGCCCAGGCTTCTGACAGGTAAACTATGACAGTCAACATGCCAGATTCCCCAAATTAAACATACTTTTTCATAATTAAATATCACAGCTTCATTGTTCCGATAACAAAATTGAAATATTTTCCACCATGATAATATTCTTAGCAGATAATGTCATTGGAATAGAATGATGTTACCACATGATAATAGGCTCTCAATGCCAAAGTCAAGTTAGACTGTTTATTTTCAAAGCAGATCATTACATTGACTTTTTTTTCCATTACCAAGTGATTGATGCAGTTTTAAAGGTGACCAAGAAAAATTTCACATAAAAAATGATCTAACGATGGGGTTATGTGCTGAATGATTCATATACCAAGGGAGATGCCACATATAACATCAAAGAATCCATTTAAAAATTAACCTTTACCAAACCTTCAGCTGCAGTCTGCTCTGCAAAGTGAGAGCAGCTGTCTGAGACTCCAAAAGTGCCTGAAAACACAATAAAAGCTTGTATTGACATAGTCCATTTCTTGATAACTATGAAATTCTGAAATAGAACACCTGCCAACAGAGGAACCTGGTGTACAACTAACAGACATGAGCCCACTTATCTTGACAAGCAGCCTGAAGAAAGGTGGCACTACAAATACCAGGCCCCACAAACAGGCTCTGACCACAAACCAAAGAAAAGCCTTCCTACACACCTCCTAGACCACAGCTCTTTCAGCAACTTAGGGATAAAATCCTATCAGTAAGGTCATCTTCAAATACTAAACACTAACAATGAATACCTTTCTCTGAGACTCAAAGAACCTACAAAAGTCCTTTCAGGCAGAACATGCTTAGTGCAAATGATTGCGTTATCACATTTCATCTCTCTGCTTCAGAGGAAGGCAAAGGGAGAAGAGTACTATCTCTAAAATAAAAATGCTAGGTGATTCAACTTGGATTGGTTGACTTTCAGAATCAGATGTGCCATTGGAAAAATACACCAAGTTCTATACACTTCTCATTTTAACAAATATTTAATGAGTAAGGCATGTGCTAAGGGCTGCTGGAGGTTGAAAAAGAAAACAAAACAAAACCCCCAAAAAAGTCTACTCTATCCAAATCACGCTGCTTGCTCAGTTATTTATTTTCTCTGCATGAAGTCATTTGGGCTGGGAGAGTTCCAGTTGAGAGTACTTTGTACAGTCAGTGCTTGCTGCTTGCATGAGATGTGTGCCATGCACAATATTTTTGATGTTGATGTTAATTGGTGTTGAATACAACTTATTTATTATTCTAAAGAATTATACATGTGTTAGGGATGTCTGAGGTTTCAAGGGCCTAAGTTGCATGTTAAAGATTAAAAGGGGCTGGGCACCGTGGCTCATGCCTGTAATCCCAGCACTTTGGGAGGCCGAGACAGGCAGATCACCTAAAGTCAGGAGTTCGAGACTGGCCTGGCCAACATGGCGAAACCCTATCTCTACTAAAAACACAAAAATTAGCTGAGCGTGGTGGTGGGTGCCTGTAATCCCAGCTACTTGGGAGGCTGAGGCTGAAGAATTGCTTGAACCCAGGAGGCGGAGGCTGCAGTAAGCTGAGATTGTGCCACTGCACTACAGCCTGGGCAACAAAAGTGAAACTTCCATCTAAAAAAAAAAATAAGTAAATAAAAGGGATAGATTTCTCAGCTGGCCATTGGCAGGTATAATAGCCAAAGTGTCTGAGAGACAGTGTTAGTAAATCTTTAAATGATCGCTCATTTATGAGAAAAAGCACAGTAATCCAGAGCCTCTTAAATCTATTTCAAGACAGCATTTCTCAATGTCGCATGTTGCCCTAGGGAAAATCCTGTGCACTCAGGGCTAACCAAGAGTTCTTCAGCCCTGATCGATATAACTGTCCTACAAGATCCCTAGAAATGCCTTTATGCCAAGCTCCTGTCCGGCTCTCCAGCAACTTCCACTGTGATGTCCTCTACCTGAAGGAGATTCTCCTGTCAATAAAGTTTCCAGTTCTAGGCATGCTTGGTCTAGTTTTCATTTTTCTGTAATGATCTGTCTGGGTCTCTTGCTCCCATAGTCTTTGCCCTACTTTCTTAGCATCTCATGCTTCTCTTCAGTAGCACTTATCCCAATTGTTATTGGTCTAATGTCCGTCTTTCTCATTAAACAGTATGGTATAGTAGTTAACATCTGGCTTGTTCTCTGCCGTATTCCTAAAACTTAGCACAGCCTTGGCACAGAGTAAGTGCTTAATAAATATTTGCTGACTTTCTTGATTCTCACATATTAATTTTTACCCAGGCTCTGGAACCTGTTCGTGGTCAGGGGAAACACTGAATTCTAGCTTAAAACTCATGGAAATCATAAGCAAGTCAAACTTGTTATCAACGTCAACTTTACCTTGTGCTGGTTTGTAGTAGTGCAACATTTGACTTATTCCTCAGAAGAAAAATCCCTAACTCTGAACCCCAGTTTGGTGATCTAGGGCTGGGATCATGACTTGTTGCTATTGCCAGCTCTCTCTTGGTGAAGGTAAGTATTGTATGGCTGCCTGCTGACAGCCTTCCCTACTGGCCCATATTTCATAGTCTCCACCTCTAGACTCTGCCTATCAGATTTTTCATATGCTTTTTCTTGACCTATATGATGCTGTTTGCATATACATCTTTCTGTTGCTTATCATCATACTCTGACTCACTTGAAACCTAGTCTAGATTTGGACAACATTACTGCTAGAAGCACCATGCAGCTTGTATTGCGTATACTTTTAAAAGCTCTATGTCATGTGTTAAAGATAATATACTATTTTGATGTAAAAATTTTGGAATATCTTCATAATTTGTTGTAGAAATTAAATGAAACACATAATTCATTTAATTTAAAATTAGCCTCAAATTCTCTGTAGTCATCATTAATTCTTGAGACCTTTGGCAAGTTAAAAATATCCAATCTACAAATTGCTTTCAAAAATAATCAATATTTAATTAATAAGAAATTTAATAGGTAACAGAGTAACATGATGTTATACCTTGTATACATTAAACATTTCTTAACCTCAACTTAGTTAGCTGTTATCTTTTCATATTTGGAGCCAATACTTCTTTTAAGACTCAAGTATTTTTATGGGCCCCTGAGAAGCTCATGGTCCCTAGGCAATGTTCCTATAGTGTTGAAGGCAAAAAGTTGCCTTGTCCTAAGAAAGATTTTTATTCTCGTGAATCAGCGTAAAGTTTCACAACCTAGCCTTTACCAATCTTCTAAGACTTGCAAATCTGAACCTTGTAACAGGCAGCTGTATCATGGGCAATAAACAAAGCTCTTCCCTTTTAGTGAGAACTCCATTCTATGTTGATTTCCCTATCATTGTAAAATACTGATGATTTTTATAAAGGCTTAGCACCCTGGTCCATGATCTTTTCAAAGACATGTATCTGAGAGGTGTTATGACCCACTGAAGGTCTCTAAGCCTCTCAGTAACTCAAGCCTTGGGCAGGCTCAAGCAAAGCGTTGTCTTCTGCCTAATGCCGAGTCCAGGACAGATTTCTCCTGGTAACCAGGCAGGCATACAAGGACAAACATGCCATACCAACTGCAATTGTGTGTGGGTCCCAAAATAGATGCTTCTGGTTACAATATTAATTTACTTCAAATTACATACACATCTCTGAAGTATTACCAAATAATATGTTTCACAGATATTGGAGATGGGAAAACTTCATTAGATCATACAATTCTCTTTTTCTCTCTTTTTTTCTGGCATCTAAATTTCTCTAGTACCCTATAATTAGTGGGACTCATCATGACCAAACTGTCATCTATTCTGGAAGCACTTACTTAATCATATTAGCAAGGAACAGGTAAAAATGTGATGTAATTGAATCTATATTTGCTGTTCTTGGGGATTTATTTCTAACCACTGCATTGGCCCCACAGATAGAGGTTATTTCTTGCTCTTTCAATAAGTAATATGCTGTTAATTCATCTTTCTAATCCACATAAGTCTGCTAAAGATATGAACATGATTAATTATTTTACATTGCTAGAAAATTCCTCCTCCATTCCTCCAGGGAGCCATCTGCTCATTTACAGATGTATCAGTGAAACACAAGTGGGTTGATCTACGAAAGACTTGGTTCCTTTGGATCAAACCTGCTGGATTTTCATGTGGCTGGATGCCCATCTTCTTTGGGCAGATGATTGAGCAACAGGAGCAGACATTGAGAGTATGGCATCTACAGCCAGACTAGCTAGATTAAAGGCCTGAGTCTGCTATTTACTGTTTGTGAGTCATTGGGAATTTTTCTTAATGTCTCTCTCTCTCTCTTCTTGACATCTTCACATAGAAAACCACGCTGGGAGTAGGACCCGCCCATAAGGTCACTTGTAAAGATTAAACAAATTAGAGTAGTAAGCTGACATAGACTAAATGTTCAGTACATGAAATGCGATTTGTTCATGCCACAAGGACCAAAATATTTGGTCAAACATTATTCTGGATCTTTTTGTGAGGATGTTTTGGATGAGATTAACATCTAAATCAGTAGACTGAATAAAGCAGATTGTGCTCCCTGATCTGGGTGAGTCTCATCCCATCAATTAAAGCCTTGAATAGAACAAATAGAATCATCCTTCCCTGAGTAAGAGAGAATTCTTCCTAACAGCCTTCAAATGGAAACATTGACTCTTCTGCTGTCAAGCCTACCAGCCTTTAGCCAGGAACTACACCATTTGCCCTCCTGGTTCTCAGGCTCTAGCCGTGGACTGAACTAAACTATCCACTGTCATGAATCTCTTGCTTGCCAACTTATTCTGCAGATCCTGGGACTTGCTCACCTCCATTATTGTGTGAGTCAATTTCGTATAATAAATCTCTTTATATACATGTGTATGTGTACATATATTGTTATATATGTGTATATATACATCTACGTGTGTACGTATCTATCTATGTACAGTCATATGCCGCATCATGGCCTTTCAGTCAATGATGGGCTTTATGTATATGGTGGCCTGATAAGATTATAATGGAGCTGAAAAATTCTTATCACCTAGTGATGTCATAGCAATTGTAACATCATAGCACAACACATTACTCAGGTATTTGCGGTTTACTGGTGTAAACAAACCTACTGTGCTGCCAGTCATATAAAAGTCTAGCACATACAATTATGTACAATACATAATACTTGATATGATATAAACCACTATATTACTGGTTTGTGTATTTAGTATAATATTCTTTTTATTGCTATTTTAGAGTGTGCTCCTTCTACTTATTAAAAAAAAAGTTAACTATAAAACAACTTCAGGCAGATCCTCAGAGGTATTGGAGAAGAAGGCATTGTTATCACAGAAAACAACAGCTCCATGTGTGTTATTTTCCCTAAAGACTTCCTAGTGGTGCAAGATGTGGAAGTGGGAGACTAATATTGATGATCCTGACCCTATGTGGGTCTAGGCTAATGTGTGTGTTTGTGTCTTAGCTTTTAATAAAAAAATTTAAAAAGTAAAAATGAAAATAAAAAATTTTCAAAATAGGAAAAAGTTTATAGGCTACAGATATAAAGAAAGAAAATATTCTTTATAACTATGCAACATGTTTGTGTTTTAAGCTATCACAAGTCAAAAAGTTAAAAAAATGTAAAAGTTTATAGTAAAAACGTTATAGTGAGCTAATTTATTATTGAAAAAAAAGAAATGTTTTTATAAATTTAGTATAGCCTAAATCCACAGTGTTTATAAAGTCAACAATTGTGTAGACCCACAACTCACTCACTGACTAAGCCAGAGCAACTTCTAGTCCTGCAAACTCCACTCACAGTAAGTGTTTCATACAGGCATATCATTTTTTATTTTTTATATAATATTTTTACCTTACCAGTTCTATGTTTAGATACACAAATACTTACCACTGTGTTACAACTGCCTACAGTATTCAGTACAGTAACAAGCTATACAGCATAGAGGCAGTACATGTAGCCTAGGGGCAGCAGGCTATACCATATAGCCTAGATGTGTAGTAAGCTATACCATCTATGTTTGTGTGAGTACATTCCATGATGTTTGCATGATGATGAAATCACCTAACAACACATTTGTCTGCATGTATCCTCACTGTTAAGTAACACACAATGTGTGTGTGTGTCATATATATAATAGACATATACATATGTGTGTGTGTGACATTGTCACTTAACAATGACACATACACATATATACCTAGTATAATAAATATGATGTAATATTATATACATATATATATATATGTTATGTATATATAAATCTGGCTTGAAGATGGATGGGGCCATGTAAAAAGAAATGTGGGAAGCCTCTCAGATGCTGAGAAAAATCCCTTGCTGACAGCCAGTAAGTAAACAAGGATCTAGGTCCTACAACCACAAGGACTGAATTCTGCCAGGAAGCTGAATGACTGACCTTGGATATGAATTTCTTCTAGAAACTCTAGACCAAAGATTTACTTCTTTTTAAAAATTCTCACTAATATCCTAAAAGTGTAAATTAGTATTATCATCTTATAAGAGCAGAAACCAAATTTCACAGCCATTAATTAATCACCCTTTCTAAGATCACAAAACTAGTAAGTAATAGAGCCAGGATTTGAACTAAAATCTCCTTAAAGTACAGCTTGGGACCAGGTGCTGTGGCTCATGTCTGTAATCCCAGCACTTTGGGAGGTTGAAGTGGGTGGATCACCTGAGGTCAGGAGTTTAAGACCATCCTGGTGCACATGGTGAAACCCCATATCTACTAAAAATATTCAAAAAATTAGCCAGGTTTGGTGGTGGGTGCCTATAATCCAATCTATTCGGGAGGCTGAGGCAGGAGAACTGCTTGAACCCAGGAGATGGAGGTTGCAGTGAGCTGACACAATGTCACTGTACTCCAGCCTGGGTGACACTGGGTGACAGAGTGAGACTCAGTCTCAAAAAAAAAAAAAAAAAGATATAGCTTGAGTTCTTAACATTATATCTACAATAATAATACAAGCTAGAACCTAAAAAACTTTATGCTGTTTCTGTCCACAGAAAGCTAGATTTTAAGTATGAAAATCTGATCCTAAAGAATATTGTCAGCCAGGTGTGGTGGCTCACACCTGTAATCCCAAAACTTTGGGAGCCCAAGGTGGGCAGATCACCTGAGGTCAGGAGTTCAAGACCAGCCTGTCCAAGATGGTGAAACACTGTCTCTACTAAAAATACAAAAATTAGCCGGGCGGGTGGTGGACGCCTTTAATCCCAGCTAATCAGGAGGCTGAGGCAGGAGAATCACTTGAAGCCAGGAGAAGGAGGTTGCAGTGAGCTGAGATTGCTCCACTGCACTCCAACCTGAGCAACAAGAGCAAAATTCAGTCTCAAAAAAAAAGAATATTGTCAATTTTGGGAAGTGATCAAAGCAAGATATTAGCAGGGTCAGATTTGCATTTTCAAAGATTTCTCCAGATATGTGGAGGATGTGGGTGGCTTAAGGGAGGAAGAAATATGAGATGAGACTCTAAATAAGGTTAGAACTATAGGGATGGAAAGGAAGAACAGACAGAAAGAATATTAAAACATAAGACTGGATGTATCAGCAATTGATTGATAATAAAAAGGAATCAATAAAAAATGAGTCAAGTATATGTCTGGGGAGATAGGATGAATAGTGAAATGGAGTTTCAAAAGGATGAGCAAATTTGTAGAGCAAAGGTGGTTGGTTCGTTCCCACACCTAAGACATTCAAGTCATCCATGAAATATTACTTCTAGTGACCATAGAGGTGAGGTATGAAGAGAAAGATTGGGGTGTCATCATTAAGATGACAACTAAAGCCCTCCAAGTGGGCAGGGCTACTCAGGGAGAAAAGCTAAGGAAGGAGAGCAGTGATTAAAGGATGAAACTCTAAACAACACCAACACTAAGAGCAGAAGAGGAAGGGAATTGGGAAAGAAAGGATAAATTGTAGAAGCAGGAAAAACACAAGGGGAAATTTATTGTATATATTTCTCCCTTGCCATGGAATGTATGCACAAACATAAGTTAAGAAAAATTATTGAGAAATACTATTTCCTTATTTAATTACTCCCATATAATTAAAGACTTCCCATCCTCCTCAGTTTTGAAACAGTGTACAGTGAGTTCCTAGTTCACTGGGTTGGGAAAAACAGAGACAAGCAGTCAATACTTATTCCTCCATTTTCTGTGCCAATTCCTTCTTCAGTCTGCAAGCTGTTTCCCTCTTCTGTGAATGTCCACACCATGGGTGTTTGAGCTGAAGCCTGGCAGCTCCAGTCTGCCCCTGCACCATGCTTTTTCTCTTACATGAAGCCTTGATTAATCATCCTCTGCCTTCAAATAAGAAAATTGGTTCTCTAAAATAAAGAAATTCAAGTTTCAGATTTCAATTGACTTAGGTAGTGACTGCTGTATCAATGAGTGAATCATGTCACTTTGAGGAATGAGATTAACAAAAGTAAATGAAAGTAATAAGGGTGGCACCCAGGGCAAAATCACCCTTTCATTACATTATGTTCTACCAAATAACTTTAGATTATTCTTAGCAGAAGAAAAAAAAAACTTGGAAAGAATTATAATTGGCAATCCTTCATTAGTAAAAATTAAATCAATCAAGAAGGGCCTCTGGTTCTTTGATTTGGGTTCAGCATATTCAGTTTCCTCACTTCCAAAGCCTTTATTTTATGTCTCCCCCAGCCCCCTACTTAAATTTCCAGCATCATCACAGCCATTATATATTTTATTTGTGTATTCATTTAGAATCTATTTTCCACCATGCAAAGTCTATGTTGAAGACTCTTTTTCTACTTTATTCACAGCTGAATTTCCAGTATGTAGAACAATTTCTGACATATAATACATGCTCAACAAATAAATTACTTTTTTCACATCAGCATCAAATTTATTTCTACTATATGATGTCAAAAACTAAGATATAAATGATTACTAAAAATTATAATATTAACAAATTTGAGGGATGGATATATAGTGAAAATACTCTTAGTAATGTTCGTATGGAGCTACATAACTTTGAACAGTTAATTTCTCTGGATTCATTCTCTGTAAAAGAAGACAGTGAGGAAATTAACCCTTAAGATCCCTTAGAGCTCCAGAATCTAAGGATTCTAAGTTTAGGGTAAGGCAAGGAAATGAAAAAAGAGAATGGGAAGGTCAATATCTTAGAGTGCTTTTAACAATGGAACGGTGGCTTCAAAGAGTAAAATGGGAAAGAGGTAAAACTGAGGGTGTGAGTTAGCAGCGAAGGTGGTCAGTCAACTCTGAAAAGCAGGGCAGAAATGAGAGTTCAAGAGGAGACAGTTCATGAAGTGATTGTGCTTAGGCAAACATGGTGCACTTCAGGATGAAAGAGATAAGACCAGGGATGTAATTTGTCATCTCTTAAGAAGTTGTTGAGGAAGGAATCCTGAGTCAGTAACTGCAGGAAGGAGGAGAACTACTCAGGAACAAAGTTTTGGTGGGACCCTGGTATTACTAGCTATCCCTGAGGAGCCTCGGTTTCCTGGCTGACTCCAGGCTGCTGACAGTGTCTTTTCATTCTCAGCTTTGAAGGTAGAGGATGAGCTGATGAAGTGACTCAGATGCATCTTACACTTGAAAACTCTAAAGAAAATTCTTAGTGGCCCTTTCTAGAAAATCTCAGAGAATGGTTCAGCTACTGCAAGGCCTTTCCCCTCTGTCTTGCCTGTGCTCACCACCACAAATAAAAGAGTGTTTTTCTCAATCCTTATTTTGTTTCACAAGGCCCAAATTTCAAACTAATATGCAGTTAAAATGTAGACATTAGAGGGGATTTTTCTTAGAGAAAATTCAGCTTTCTCAATAAGCACATACTTGCACAACATTCAAAATGACTTTAAGTAAATATTTGGTTTCATTTGCTCCATTCTTTTTTTTCTTCCACTCAGGAAAGAATGCACCAAACACATTCATGTCAATTTTCTCTTTCTTTCTTTCTTTCTTTTTTTTTTTTAAGCAAATGACAAAGATCCAGCTTTACTTTTTTTTTTTTTTTTTTTGAGACAGAGTCCCGCTCTGTTACCCAGGCTGGAGGGCAGTGATGTGATCTCGACTCACTGCAACCTTCACCTCCTGGGTTCAAGCGATTCTACTGCCTCAGCCTCCTGAGTAGCTGGGATTACAGGCACACACCACCATGCCTGGCTGATTGTTTAAATTTTTAGTGAAGATGGAGTTTAACCATGTTGGCCAGGCTAATCTCGAATTCCTGACCTCAGGTGATCCACCTGCCTCAGCCTCCCAAAGTGCTGGGATTATATGCGTGAGCCACCACGCCTGCCCACATCTACACTTTTTTAAACCTAAGCTTAATTTTACAACTTAAACAACTGTCTAAACTTAATAAGTTGTCAGCATTCATTCACAACTAGAAAACATTAATTTGTATTAAACGAGAAATGTATTATCATTATTGCATTAATATATTTTGCTACTAAATACTGAAAAAAAATTAAAGTTATTTCTGTAGAACAGGGGTGCCCAACCCTTGGGCCACTGACCTGTAGCAGTCTGTGGCCTGTTAGGAACTGGATCTCACAGCACAAGGTGAGCAGCGGGTAAGCCAGCAAAGCTTCATCTGTATTTACAGCCAATCCCCATTGCTGGCAATATCTCCTGAGTTCCGTCTCCTGTAAAATCAGTGCAGCATTAGATTCTTAAAGCAACGTGGACCCTACTGTGAACTGCACATGTGAGGGATCTAGGCTGCATGCTCCTTATGAGAATCTAATGCCTGATGATCTGTCACTGTCACCCATCACTCCCAGATGGGACTTGAGGAACACAAGCTCAGGGCTCCCCCTGATTCTACATTAAGATGAGTTGTATGATTATTTCATTCCAGATTACAGTGTAATAATAGAAATAAAGTGCACAATAAATGTAATGTTCCTGAATCATCCCAGAACCATCCCCCACTCCCACCCCATTGTGGAGAAATTGTCTTCCATGAACCTGGCCCCTGGTGCCAAAATGGCTGGAGATTGTTGATGTAGAAGATTTGTCCTGTCAATGTTAACCTCACAGCAGGACGATACTACAAGACTCACATTTCAGACACAACGGAAAAGGAGATCCATGCTGGTGTTAGTGTGCAATCTTATCGTACTACAAAAGGGTAAAGTCTCACCTTGGAATATGTTTAATAAAAAGGCAAAGTGCACACAGAGATTTCAACAATTTTAAAGACAAAAAATAGGTCCCAACAATAAACTCAAAAGTCTATGACAAATAGGGGCTCTGATGAGCTGTTTAGAAATACTTTGGATTAAGTACAGTTATACAGAAAGACGAGTTTATTTGAAATCTTAAAAAAAGTTCCTGTTAATCCTCAAATGGCACTTGTTATTGTTTAACATTTCTGTTAAATGCATGCATTGAATTACTTGTTACCCAAGCCAGCAGCTGCTTCTTACCATTTATCATTTAGGACTTTAATTGGCCATCTTTTTCAACATCGATTCCTTCTTGACCATTCTCGACAATCCTCTTTGTAGTAATTTTTCTGCCAATCATTTTAGTAGAAACTGAGAGCGATTTGAAGTTGCTCATCCCAGTACCACCAAATGAGATGGAAGAGAATGAAGTGAGACCCCATGACTTAGTGACCTGAATGAAATAAATCCAAAGAAATCAAATGGAAATGGGTCCCTTCTACCAAAAAACTTCCCTGAAGACATCATCTGGGTTACAGGATGTGAAGCCAAACTCACAGGGACTGTCAAAATGATTTCCACCTCCTCACCACCAATCAATCCTTTTTTGCCATATTTGTCATAGATATTCCACTTTTTAGCATCTGACAGCACCTCATGGGCCTAGGCTACTTCTCTGAATTTTCTCTCTGCTTCTTCTTTATTCTCAGGATTTTTATCTGGGTATTATTTCAGTGACAGTTTTTGATACGCCTTTTTAATATCCTCAGTTGAGGCACATCTCTGCATGCCTAGAACTTCGTAGTAATCTACCATGTTTTAACAGATTGTTGGAACAGGTCCAAGGACAGAGGTGACTGGCAGGGAGACACAGGGGAGGCGGGGCGGTGGCCAGGGGCTTCTCTAGGCTCCAGCACCCCTGCTCTGGTGGCAGCAGCCTGCTCAGCTCTTTAAAAACAAAATCCAGCTGACAACATAGCATCACTAAAATTTGATTAAATAAAAAATCACTAACATTAAATATAATCAAGTAAAAACATAACTATTTCTCTAGCATAGCTACCTACAATTGCAGTAGGGTTTTCTAATTAAAACCAAAAAGAAAATAAACTCATCAAATCCCACTGGAATTCACTGAATGTAGCTACAAATTTTTAAAATATAAAACAATAAGCTTGTTTTTTGAATGAATCTGTACATTCTTCTACTTGTTTATTTAAACTATAACTGTTGTGTTTAAATATTACAAAGAAAATAAATATATGCTTTATGGAAAGAAATGGAACCAATAATTTTAAATAACCTAATTAGCTCTATCAATCCATTCAGCTACTGCTTTTTAGTCAATACTAGCAGAAAACTATGACTTCCTGGATTTGGAAATGATGCACAGCCCTCAATGAACTTACACAATAATGTTGCCCATTTTTTCTTCCACATGTAACAGCAACTCATCTTTATTCATTTTTTCTAAAGTAAAACTTTGCATATCATCTCAATTTTTTAAGTGATTTCTAGTAATATGTGAAGAGTATTCCAGGCATGTCTTAGCAGGCAGGGGAGGAAGGTAGACCCACCGGTTTTATTTTCATGAGGACTTCAGGGGACTGAAGATAAAATAAACATTCCTGGGCCTCTTGGGACTGAGGAGTGGCCCCATAAATCTGGGAATAATGACTCCTGCTTAGCTTTTCAGACATTATGCTGTTTGAAAAGAAACTCATTTGAAGGGAAGAAGAGTCAAGACAATATCTTGGGCCGGGAACGGTGGCTCATGCCTGTAATCTCAGTATTTTGGGAGGCCAAGGCGGGTGGATCACTTGATGTCAGGAGTTCAAGACTAGCCCGGTCAACATGGCAAAACCTCATCTCTACTAAAAATACAAATAAATAAATAAATAAATAAATAAATAAAAATAAGCCGGACATAGTGGCACATTCCTGTCTCAGCTACTCAAGAGGCTGAGGGAGGAGAATTGCTTGAACCTTGGAGGTGGAGGTTACAGTGAGCCGAGATTGCACCACTGCACTCCAACCTGGGCAACAGAGCGAGACTCTAAAAACAAAAGACATTACCTTGGTCCATTAGCTAAGTGTTTATTTATAAAGGTAAATGGTTTGAGTACAGTATATGTTGTATCATTAAAATTGTAAGTCCAAGCTGCACAAAGAATGTGGACCAGGGAAGGAGAGAGGGTACAGCAATTACAACATTTATTAAACGGAAAAGCACTTTACTAGAAGTGCCATGGACCACTCAGAACACACTGTGACTCTAACAAAGAAGTTATATTCTGAGGGAAAAAAAAATGAGTAATTTTTGCTCTACTGCTTCCCCTCACCCCACCATCGCCACCAATAGTGAGGTATGGTTTCTAACATTTCTCAAGTGAGTCTACTCATTCTTCAAGTAACATGTTATACAGATAAAAGACCGATGAAGGGAAGCTCCTGTATTGATTTTTTAGATAGCTGGTGAAACATTACTTCTGGGTGTGTTGAAAGGGGTTTCTGGAAGAGAGTAGCATGAATCACTAGACTAAGTAAAGAAGATCTGCCCTCAATAATGTGAGCAGGCATCATCCAATTCTTTAAGAGCCTAGATAGAACAAAAAGGTGGAAGAAGGGTGAATTCTCTCTTTCTTCTTAAGCTGGAGCATTCATCCCCCTTCCTTAGACACTGGAGTTCCTGGTTCTCAAGCCTTCAGATTTCAGGACTTACACCACTCCTTAACACTGAGCTCTTAGGCCTTTGGATTCAGAATAAATTATACCATGAGCTTTCCTGGTTCCCCAGCTTACAGACATCATATCATTAGACTTTTGGGCCTCTATGATTGCATGAGCCAATTCCCATAATAAAAATGTATTTGTATTATGGGATATATAGGATATATATATCTATATCGTATATATGATATATATATATATATCTTATGCACATGCGCGCACACACACACACATCCTATTGGTTCTGTTACTCTGGAGGAACCATGACTAATACAGGCTATCACAACAGTTTACTTATAAATTTATGGAGTACAAGTGTGATTTTGTTACATGCGTAGATTGTGTACCAGCAAATAAGAGCTTTTAGAATACACATCACCCAAATAACATACACTGTACCTATTAAGTAATTTTTTATCATCTGTTCCACCTCTTCACCCTTCTGAGTGTCCACTGTCCATAATTCCACACTCTATATTCATGTATCACAACAGGTTAAAGCTAAATTGGAGCAGTAAGGCTGGTCAGGATTTATTGGATTTGGGATATATTTTGCAGATAGAATTGATGGAATTTGATGATAGATTAGGAATTTATAGAATGCAGGAAGTACTATCAGATGAGCAGATTTCTATGAGGAGACTAGAGGACAAGAATTAGGAGTCAGCTAGTTGTACACCCTAAGTTTTAGACATTCAAATCAATATGTATATATAGTGCATATATCTACACACACACACACACACACACACACACATATATACAGTTTTTTACATTTACTTATATAAAATTACCCTGTTTGTATATAAAAAATGATTGCCATAAGTTTTATATGGTTAAAGCAAATAAAACTAAAGAGTAATAAGCATATAGATTTTATTTAAAAGCATAGCACTTAATCAGATTGTGTACTATGTGGGACTCAATGGAGAAGGGATACAAAAACTGAGCTCTGGGACACTTCAACTTTTACCTATCAGAAAGATAAAAAAGAAGCAGAAAAAGGGAACTAAGAAGAAATAATGTAGGAGAAAAATTAGAAAATTTTCTCTTAGAAGACAATTAGAGAAAGTATTCTAAGGAGGAAGAATGAAGCACATTTGACAAATGCTTTTGATAGATTAAGTAACCTGAAGACTCAGAAATGACCATACAAGTGAAACCAATTAGCTATACAAAAGAAAATTCAGTCAAAATGTTGAGAAAAATTATGCTCTAAAAAATAAATTCATTACTAACAATGTCAATTGGTAATTGGCATATGATTTCTCACAGTTTAGGTTTTCTTTTTCAAACAGTTTAGATATAGTATATTTCTCCACTGCCCTAATAAGTTTAAATAAGTATTTTTGCAATTTAAGTCTATTACTTAAATACAGCAGAAATATATAATCTTAAGTCAGCAAATGGATTAAACTTCAAGAACCCTGAAGATGTTCTGGTGGGAAATGTCTGTATACAGGAAATTAATCTTTAATTTGCCCAGTCTCAGAATAAATGCTAAAAAAAAAAATAGTATTAAAGCTGTTTGTACTGGTTACTTGGAACCTGTTGTGAAGAGATATGTTGGCAGAATAATGCACTAGTGGTCAGGTAAGCAGATTTTAAAAAATTATAAAAGAAGAAAAATGCCAAAGTTGATATGCTCAGCAAAATTTTCATTCTATGAAATGATATGATCTATGGTTTCCTACTTTGTGTAACTGAATATGTAAATTTCTATATCTTTCATTATAACAAAAATGCCTCCCAAACCTCAGACACATGCAAAGAAGAATAGTATGTCCTAGTAAAAAGAATCAGAGATTAAGAAAATGTAAAGATCATGAATATATATGCACCTAACAATGTAGTCTCAAAATATACAAAATAATAATTTTAAAACTATGGAGACATTTGTAGCTGGAGATTTTAATCCAGTTCTCTCAGAAACTAATAGTTTAAAGCAACTAAAAATAAACAAATACATAAAAAATTTGAATAATATAATCAATTATTTTGAACTAATCATAGACATTTACACTAAACAACAACAACAAAAAAGAGAGAATGTGTATTTAGCACATATGACACATTCATAAAAACTAACAGTACCAGGACAATTATGACACAAAAGAAGCCTCAACAAATGCCAAGTAATTCATAGCATACAGGTATCTTCTCTAACAATAATATTATAAAATTAAAATTTTATTATAATCAAATAGCTTTAAAAATCAAATATATATGGAATATGAAAATATACAATTCAGTAATCTTGGGAACAAGAAGAAATAATGTAGAAATTATAATATACCTCAAATCAAATGACAATGAAAACACTAGGGACCAAAAGTTGCATCACGGCTTATGTTAAAAGAATATTTAGAGTTTTAAATTTATTTAAAAATAAGAAAGCTATAAAGTAACTGAGTCAAAGAGCCAGAAAACAACTACATAAAGCTTGTTTTAAGTAAAGATAGTTGACAAAACTAAATGGTAATTCTTTGAGTAGATTAATACCAAAATGGTAATTCTTTGAGTAGATTAATGGTAATACTGCTTTTAAAAGTGTGGAAAAAATCACTAGCAATAAGCTATAGATGTAATAGAGATTTTTCAAATAATAAAATATTATTAAAACTATATTCCAAGACATTTGAAAACCTAGCTTAAATGGATATATTTCTGGGGAATATATAATATGCCAAAATAAATCCAAGAAGAAATATAATACTTGTCTAGATGAATCACCATTAAAGAACTGGATATGTGAATCAAGGACACCTTCTCCAAAAAATGACCAAACCTTGGTCCCACATGATGTTTTAGTTGAGTGCTACCAAACTTTAAAGAACAGATAATCCCTTTTCACATATAAGTTGTTCCAGAATAATAGAGGTAAAGGTAAGCAGCTCAACTTATTTTATAAAGCTAGTATAACCTGAAATCTAAAAATAGATGAACAATAGAAGAACAAAAAATTATGAATATTTTAAACATGCAAAAATCTGTAAATAAATTATCAGATAACTGTATCTAGTTGTAAAAATGTTAATATATCATGATTCAGTATGGTATATTCAAACAATCCAAGATCATTCAATATTAGAAAATGTATTAATGAAATTCATAGTACTAATAAACTTAAAGGAAACATCATAAAGTCATCTCAATAGACAAAGGAAAATAATATTTGATAAAAGTCAATACATATTCATGAATAAATTATCAGAAAACTCAGTGAAAGGAATTTCCTTGACTTGATAATGCTATCTACTAAAAACTCAAAGTTAACTACATTATCCTTTAAGAACTAGAACAAAATAAAAATTTACATTATCTCTGATAATGCACATCTTAATGCAGGAAGAAAGAGAAGTACAGGTTATGATGATTGCAAGGGAAGGTGCAAGACATGTCCAGTTGATATAGTAATGCACAGAAAAAAAAACTGAAACAACAAGCCATTGAAACTTATAGTACTTAATAAAATCTATAAATATATTACCACATTACAGAACTCAAGTAACTATAAAATGAGGGTAATTGAATAAAAAGTGGACAAGGTATTGGTGATATGGAATTGTTCAAGCACTTTTAACTATCAAAAAGAAGACCTGAATAAATATACCACATTTAAATTTAATGCAGTATCAAGTTTTTTAAAAACTCTGCAGAAATGTTTAGGGGAACTTCACAAACACTTTAAAGTTTATATGGAGGAATCAAACATCCAAATAATTCTAACTCAATATCAGGTATTGAGACAAATTAGAAAGAAGAATAAAAGAGTGGAACTGGTTTGAAACAGACAAAAAGAAAAACTAATGGGGCAAAACAAATAGTCCAGAAATAAGCCTATGGATTGATTATATAGGATGTAAAGCAGAAATTCAACTTTTTCCCCACTATATAGAGTGCTATAATATCTTTCTCCAAAACAAAAGAACTTGGCCTTTTCTCACAAATTCACATTGTGAGAATTTATTGAATCCCTGATGGAGATGTGGAAAAATTAAAGATTTTCATGCTTAAACCCCACTCAAAACACAGGTTACACTGGTTATAATGAAGTCTAGAAATATCTTAAGTCCAGTCGTTTTGCTAACACCACAGTGAAGTGAAGGATTCCTGAAGTTCATACCAACATGCCTCTGAAAAGAACAATGCAATATTTATAAGAAAATTTAAATAGAAATAAGATAAGGAAAATAAGTAACTGACTTGATGCTCTCAATATTAGTGAAGAGATCTTCTACAATATTTTATTGAGGTGAAATATTTTCTTCAACATTATAGGGACTACTGAAGTTCCTAATGGAATTGTTCTTTCATGATTAAGTAGTGTGGGATTTTTGAGAAGGAACAGATTTTTCCTTACTTTTCCTGCTAAATACAAAGAAAAATCTCTGACATTATATAGAACAAACATACAAGACTCTGAAAGATGGAAAGAAGATGGTAAGTCAGCTAGGGGCATTAAGACCCAAGGAACAATGTGGTAGTGACTATCTTGGGTTTTCATTTTGCCTCATCTATCCAAGACTTTGAGCTGAAGAGGCTGGCAACCTCAAAAGAAAATGGTCATGGACAAAAACCAGTGAAATGAAACAGTCTCCTGTCTCTAGCCAGAGAACAAGAAAATGGCAGTTTAGTAAGATAGAAAACTTCTGAAAAATAGCTATGCTACTCTAGGTTAACACCACAGAAAAAAAAACATACACACACAAAACAAAAACTATGAATCCCACCCCTATATCCCATACCTGAGAGCAAAGGCCCAGTAGAGTCTAGACTTTCCTCATCAGTGGTTGCAATAAGCAATCTTAATCCTGCCAGCAGGGTGACGGCAGGGAAAACTGAGTAGAGGGCTGGAACATTTATCCCCACTAGGTGATAACAAGGCTCTGCATTCTTCACAGTATCAGTGAAAATCACACAGGGACCCTAGACTGCTACCTCCACCCAGCATGAATGAGGTACGTTGCTCTCTCCCTAATGGAGTGGTGTCAGAGAAAAGCTGTGAGTCCAGATTTTCATCACCTCCCAACAATAATGAGGTAAAGTGCCTGCTATGGTATCAATGAATGCCTCACTGGGAGCAAGTCTTCCCACTTTCATCTAGTAGTAAAAAGAAGTGTCCACTTTAGGTGACAATACAGGCCAACAGGAAACCAGCTAAATGAGAAAGTGTAAATAAGATCTAGGTTTTCAGTACACAGTACTCAAAATGTCCAGGTTCAAATTCAAGAACCAGAAAGATTTCATACTGAATGAAAAAGGCAATGAAGTAATGCCAACATTAAGATAATAGAGATGTCAGAATTATTGAAAAAAAATTAAAGTAACCATCAAAACAATGTTTCAACAGGCAATTACAAACATGCTTAAAACAAATTTTAAAAAATAAATTGCAGTGTTAGGAAATAACTAAAAAAGAGAGAGAATCTGAGCAAAGAAATGGAGAGGGATCCTGAATTATTATCTTGTTATAACATATATAGTAAGTGCCTTTTGTAAATCCACCAAATTCCATCTACTAACTTCCTCAACAAAACCAAATGTTTATGCCTGTCATCACTGCAAATCTCAGGGAACCACAGAAACATCACTAGGGGTTATTCCACTCATGTTTTCTGTCAATGATATTGAAATGTCAGTGCTAACAGCACTTTTCATTTAAGGTTTTGAAGAAAAAAAAAAAGAGAATACCGTAATGAACCAATTTGGGAATTTGGATTCTAGAAACACTATTCTTAAAACTCTGAGTTTTTCTAGGTAGTTGATCTGATTTTTCACTTAGGTAGGCAATTCACAGGGTAGATTTAGCACTCTATAATTGACATGTGTCCACTCTCATCATCCCTGTACAACTTGAAGAAAAAGATAATTTCCAGATTTCCAGGGCCTACCCAAACTATGGAGTGAGTCTAGTACAGTACACCATTCAGGACATGTCCAAGGGACATTTAATTGTATTATAAAAGCAGAGGAAGCTTGATCCAGTCTAATTTTCTCTTCCCTGTACTAACTGTGGGGAAGGGAGGTGGGGATGAGTAGAAAGAAGACAAGAATAGAAAATTACTCAAAAGGTTGGGCATTGGTGACTCATGCCTGTCATCCCAGCTCTTTGGGAAGCCAAGACAGAAGGATTGCTTGAGGCCAGGAGTTTGAGACCAGCCTGGGAAATATAGAGAGACCTCTTTTCTACAAAAAATAAACAAAAACTAGCTGAGTGTGGTAGTATGTTCCTGTAGTCCCCAGGTACTTGGGAGGCTGAGACAGAAGGATCACTCAAGTCCAGGAAGCCCAAAAACTGCAGTGAATCATGATTATGCTACTGCACTCCAGCCTGGGCCACAAGATGAGACTTTGTCTCAAAAAAGAGAAGGGAAGGGAAGGGGAGAGGAGGGGAGGGGAGGGAAGGGGAGAGGAGGGGAGGGGAGGGTCCTTCTAAATCATAAGACCACATTCAGACTCATAATCTCAGCTTGAGTGGTCTAGTAAGATTATCATACCACTATTCCTTGACTCTTCAAAACCATCGGCTGCTTACTCTCCTGGTCACCTATGATTTGGGGTATTTGATAACTGTTATTTATATCACTTTTAGGTTACTAATATCACCACAATGGAACTTAAATTCTGTTCATCAAAGACGTGATACCATTTTAAGCAAATAATTGTAATGGCAGATTGAAATTCACAAACATTCTTCCTTTTTACAGGCCCAAAGTAAGGAGAGAAGATTTGAAATTGGGTAATTAAATAGCATTTGAAAATAACTTCTTATAATCAAGCATATCTATCATAAAATTTGATTTCAATTTAAAAAATCCAAGCTGTTTTCTATTTTCCTACAGTTCTATTAAAATTCATTAAAGTTAAGAAATAGCAAAATCCTTCACAAATAAAAACATGAGGGGAGTAGAGCTTGCAGACAGACATTTTCTTCTACCTAGTTAAGTTTCCAGTCTCTTATTCCCAGAACAGTTTTTAAATAGGATATAGAAATCAGAAAGGCGATATAATCTTAAAATTGACTGTGATGCAGGGTTAAGTGTTACTGGTGTCTTCTAGGAAGCCAATTTTTAAAAAAATGAATGAACACTTACAAATGACAAGTCAAAAACATGTAGTTCCTTTTAAGGAATGTCAGGTGTGTTTCTACACCCTACTTCTTCTTTGCCAATTTTTATCTACGAAAGAAGGTAGCAGAAATGTTAATTATCTGGTGGGCTGAGTACAAAACATGAGCATATATGTGCCTAGGTAACTAACATATACAGCCCCTACTCCCTGCAAACCTGCTTTGCCTACTTAATTCCTCCTCTCCCTACCTCTCCAACACCATCTAAGAAAGGGGATGTATGAATGGATTGAGAAACGCATTCATTACGGAAGAAATGTCCCATTCCTTATCTCTGTTGTTTCATGGGAGAGAAGATATAACATGTTAGGAGTAAAATGTGCATGACTTCTTATTGTTCAGGACAGAATGGCATGGACAAGAGATGTTTGTGACCAATGAGGACAACACTCCCAGGGGTTTGGGAATAACAAATGTTAGGGAGGAAAAGCAATATGTAGTGATTACTAATTATGGTAGTTTATGTTCTTGGACTCTCACTAATGTTTTTGAGAGATGCAATTAATGGGTAAGTTCCCTGTCCATACTCAGTTTATTTAACTCCTTGTCCTTGGGTGGAGGAAAAGGTTATATAAAAGATGCTGGATGAAAGTCAATGAATGGTGAATTGGAAAATATAAGGAAATGCTAAAACCCCAGAGAGTTTAGTTGTGTCAGAGAGATTATTTTCACTTATAATTTAATATACTGTAGAGAAAGTAAACCTTTTAGATATTTTTATTCACTGAAAGCTTATCCATCTCTATGTTGGCGTCTTGAATCCACATGAGTATTTAGATATTTTATTCCAACTGGTTAAGAGGTATAGATGAATTTTTGAATTTTTAGGTACACAAGTTCATTTTTAGACTCTGTCATTAGAGATGACATACTATTTTGTTTCCTGCCATAACTGATATTCAGAAAACATTCTGACATTTAGCTAACATGACCTCAAGACATTCCATGGGTGTTCAGCTCAATAAGTGTCAAAAATTCCCTTTTTAAGTAGTCTCACTCATCTGCCAAATAAGTCTTACTTATTGGGAGTATACAGTGCTTCCCAGTGTTAGGTTCTATTCTGATGGAAATCCAGTATGGTTCATCACCTCTTTACTTTCTCCTTATAATGCAATAGTTAATTTTTGGTAATGAAAATTTGTTTCTTCTATAAGGTGTTGAGCAAAGGAAATTGAAAAACTAAAATTAAAAATGAACACAGATGTCAATGGCAGATTCCAAGAAATTAGAGTTTTTAGATTCATATTTTATTTTATTTTATTTTTTATTTTTATTTTTATTTTTATTATTTTGGAGACAGAGTCTCGCTCTGTTGCCAGACACCAAGCTGGAGTGCAGTGGTGTGATCTGGACTCACTGCAACCTCTGCCTCCTGGGTTCAAGCAATTCTCCTGCTTCAGCCTCCCAGGTAGCTGGGACTACAGGCGCTACCACGCCCAGCTAATTTTTGTATTTTTTAGTAGAGATGGGGTTTCACATGTTGGCCAGGATGGTCTCGATCTCCTGACCTCGTGATCCACCTGCCTCAGCCTCCCAAAGTGCTGAGATTACAGGCGTGAGCCACCACGTCCGGCCAGATTCATATTTTAAAGTGAGTGAATTTCACCAGGTACCAGGAATTGGAAATATTGGCTTATGTATGGGCTTTAAAAAAAAAGGAGGAAAGGGAAGAGGATGATTTATCCGGAGGTTAGTGTGTGCGCGCGTGTGTGTGTGTGTGTGTTGTTTAAAGTAAGGATTTATTTTTCCACTTACAATAAGCCAATATAGCTCTGAGATAGATGTGTAGAATAGTTGTTATACATATGAACACTGAAGCCAAACTCTCTGGGTTGGAATCCACACTCGGGAATCTTCAAGTTATACAATCTCTCTGTACCTGTGCTTTAGTTTTTTCAGCTGTAAAGTGATGTTAAAAAGATTCATACGGTTCTTATGAGATCAAGTCAATATATATTTCAGCAATTGAAACAGTGCTAGTACACAATGAGTGTTCAGTCAGTGTTAGTTGTCATTATTATTTTATATGTCAACATTACTTTTTAAATAATCCATTGTTTTATTAATGATTTAAGAAACTAATCTATTCTTATCAATTTTGCATCTGCACATAGGCATGGTTTTGGAACCTCTATTCTACTCTAGTAGTCTGTCTCTTCTTGTGCCAGTGCTAGAGTAATTGAATTGTCACACATTTGCTATAAATATTGATATCTTCTTTTTATTATTATACTTTAAGTTCTGGGGTACATGTGCAGAACATGCAGGTTTGTTACATAGGTATACACGTGCCATGGTGATTGGCTGCATCCATCACCTCGTCATCTACATTAGGTATTTCTCCTAATGCTATCTCTCCCCTAACCCCCCACCCCCTAACAGGCCCTGCTGTGTGATGTTCCCTTCCTTATGTCCATGAGTTCTTGTTCAAATCCCACTTATAAATCAGAACATGCAGTGTTCGTAAACCTGATATCTTAAGGTTTAGTCTCTCATCTGTTCTCCTCTTTCCTAAATTTTTATTTGAACTGTGTTAAATTTACAGATTAGAATGGGAATAAATATTATCTTTGCAATGTTAATTTTTCATTCAGAGATGTGGTATATCTTTCCATTCATTTAGATCTTTTTGTGTGTTCTCCAATGGTGTGTTAAAATATTTATCTGTAAAAGTCTTATTCATTTTTTAAGGTTTATTGTCATTATATATGAGATAATATTTTCTGTTTAATAATAACTAGTTTAAAAGAGAGAGAGAAGAATTGTTACTTTTTAGAGTATGATGTACCAGTATTTTAAATGAATTGTGTGAGTTTTATTATAAACATTTTTATCATTAGTTGTTAAATTTATCAAATGCCTTTTCTTCATCTGTCAAGATGATTAGATAATTATTTCCCTTCATTCTGTTAAAGTGGTGAATTAGATTGATTTTCTAAAGTTAAATTTATTTTTGCAATTAGTTGATTTTATCTAGATATCTTGCTAATTTTTCTAATAATTTTCTGCTGATTCTTATGAATGTTCTATATAAATGCTTCTATCAAATTCTTTTCTAACTCATGCTTACTTTTAATTTTTCCATTTCATTGTATGAATTGCAGTATTATTAAAATCAAAACTAAGAAAAACATTAAAATATAAAAGGATAATTTCACACCATCCAGGGATCCTAAGTAAGATGTAAAAGCACAAATCCATAAAGTTTTATGGGTTTGATTTTCTCTGATGACAGATCCAGAGAAGATAGTTCCATCTGGCAAAGCATATGTAGGCTGTACAAGGGTATCCTACAAATCAACAAGAAAAGATGGGAAACCTAATAGTAGAATTAGCAGAGAGTATGACTATACAATCCACAGACAGGAAGCATAAGTACCTGATATACAAATGAAAAATAAACTAATTCGCAATCAGAGAAATGTCAGACTAAAATAACAATGAAACTATACTTCATACCCGTAATTTTGACCAAAATAAAATTTTGGACAGTCTCAAGTCAAGATTTAAAAATATGGAAGTCAGAATCTTTGTGCAAATGCATATAATCATGATCCATATACTCATGCAGCCCCGCAGAAGAGCAAATTGGAAATAATTACAAAAGTTGACTACATGCTTACTCTGAATCTAGTGATTATAATCCTGTTATAGAACATCCCCTGCCAAGGAAAACCTTTTATACTGGTAAAAATATATGTAGCATGTTGACTGTAGCATTGTCCTAGTTAGAAACAAACTAAATATCTATCAATAGGGAGACTGATGAAATATGTGGAAATCAAGAATGAACTTGTGTGACATACTGACATTGATAGATTTCAAAGACATAATGCTGAATGAAAAAACATAACAAGTACATCAGATAAGAGCATTTTTGTAAATTGAAAGCACATACCATTACTATTACCAATAAACAATACTATTTATTGCTTATGAATATATATGTAAATAAATATATAAAAGATGGTTTGGAAAAACTCACATTAAATACACAAGAATAAATGTCTTTGGTGGGAAAAATGGATTTGGAGATGGGGCATATATAATAATAAAATTACATGAAGAAATCAAATACAAAAGGGAAATGGGACATGGGTCAATGATGCTATAAAGTGAGAATTATGATGAATCTAATTCTATAGATGTGCAATTTTTAAAAACTGAGAGGGAGTAAGGGAAGGAGGAAGGAAAGAAAGGACAAAAAAAAAAAAAAGAATAGCCATTCTGAAGAGTCAGAATTATGCCAAAAAGCTAAAAAGAAGAGGAATAAAAATACTAGCTCTAGATCTCAAGGAGGGAATGGGTTCTACGAAGTAAACTTAAAGTGCCTAATGGAACTATTCACAGAAGATTTAAAGAAAACTGGTAAGAAACATAAAATCAGCACATACCTTTAGGGTGGAAAACATCGGACACCCCTAACCATCCTCCCATCCCCCAATCTCAACACCCCTCATTACAGCCATCTTGCCAATCCTGAAAATAGGGAGTTCTTTTATGTTTGAGGAAATCTTTTGAGACTCTTTCAATTGGTTTTTCAAATGGATAATGATAGACGTAGTGCTATATTTTAGGCAAGGATTCGAATATGGTGAATCACAATTTTCTAATTTCAATCATCAGTGGCCTTTGTTGGTGGAATGTGCACTAGTTTGATTGATGTTTTCCAAGAAGGATGTTGTACCACCCTACGGAAGCTTCCCTGAATCCCCTCTACTTGCAAAAAGAAAATCGAGTTGACTGAATTATCTTATTTCCCTATAGTCAGCTCTCAGGGAAAAACTATTTATGCCGCTGTGGTTAAACCTCTGGAAAATAGACATATGTGCAGAGCAAAAATAAAGAGTGAAAGTAGCCTTGGCTGGAGAGGGATAGGAAGAAGTTGAGCTGGCTTAGCCAACAGTTGTGAAGACACTAGATGCAGAGACTCATGATAGCTTAGGACTTTGGCACAGTCTTGAGAAATTAGGAGTTTTCAAGCCAGGAGGTGTTGCACTCCCCCAAATGAGGGACATTGATGCTATCTTGTTTGGTCTTTGTGAGAGATGCAATGAAGATCTCTAAAGAAGAGGTCTTGTCTGGTATGGTGTTTATACAGAGGGGCACCCATAAGGATGAAGAATCTGCATATCTCTTTGGAGGTGGAGCAGAGCAAAATGAATCTGTCATTCACTGACATGTACTTATGGTCCAGTTCCAATGCCCAGGACTTAGAGACTCCAGGACTCTCATCCCCTTAACATCACATACATATACATATACACATACATACAAACACTCAATGAAAAAAATCATGATTATGCAAGGTCTGTCTAGGTCCAGTACTCTGGATCTACAGTGCCAGGTGTTCTGTGGCTTTAAAAGGTGAGGAAGGGACTGAGAAAGAAAGGACCTCAAATTTGAGAGAACCTCTCAACCTAGCCATTTCCCAAGTTCTGCATTAACTCAGTGACTGTTCACAACCACAACAACCCTGTGCATTATGTATTATCATTATTATCCCATTATAACCAATGAGGACCTGAAGCTCAGAGAGAAAAATGCCATGATTCATCATTGCGAAGTGAGAAGCCACAGCCAGCACCTTCATCCATTCCCTTTCTGTCTTCAGCAGTTGTGCTCTTCTCTCTGTAAAATCCTTGAAAGATTCAATGGAGCAGTTGACACAAAAGTAAAATCACTTCTCCATTAGAAGTAAATTGTAATTACAGATTTCAAGTTCTCCTTTTCTGATGGACAATGGAATGATGTAAGTGTCCTTAAGGCGGTAGTGATCCTTAATTGATATTGTACTCATTAATACAATGAGAAATTTGGCCTAGAAAATGTCTAACTTTTTTTATATCTAACCCATTTTGTGGTGTTCCCTTCCCAAAGGATACTCTCGTTTCCTGCTGTGTTATAGGACTTCTCCTGCTGGGAGACTTCCCAGTGCCAGCCTTCAGAGGTTGTCTTGTTCAGTAACACAGACCTTGCTTTGTTTCGGGACCAAATAAAACAACTCCCCACTGCCTTTACCTCCCCAGGAAATCTTCTCCAAACTGCCTGGTTTAATTTACTTCATGGTTTCTGAAATGTCTCCAACTATTGATTCTTTTGGGTAATAATGCAGACATTCTGGGAGTAATAAACAGCCTTATTCATACTTACATGTGAATTAGTTCAGACAACAGGCTGTTCTCTTAAAATCCACGTGAAATTGCTCTGTAAGGAGAAAGTAGGGGTAGCAATATTAGAAGAGAGTAGATACTATTTGAGAATATTGTGAAAGTGGAAGCCAGTATAATGGAATTTTATGCATCTGGAGAACAATTTAAAGTACTATCCCTCTGGAATTGGAATGGGGAGGATGGCAGAAGATGAAAAAGTAGAGTGATAAATAGGTAGATGAGAGGTGCAAAGGCAGAATGTACATTTTACCTCCATGCCAACTCTACCTATTCAACCATCTAAGAACTTGGGATTCTCCATGCAGATGTTCAATGAGACTAATTGCTTCTCAAAAGTCAGCACTTTGCAGAGTTACATCTGCAAACCAGAACACGATTCTTAGCCTCTTCTTGCCTGGCTAAGGGGGAATTCTCTGCACTCACACCGTAAAATAAATGTTTCAGAGAACTGTGGCTTCTATGCTGTCTCATGCCAAAATAAAAGAAATTGCACTCAAACTGCAGCACATCTGAAGCAGGTAAGCTGTAAGAAGGAATTACTGATGACTAGATCTTCACTTCTGTGGTTCCATATCTCTAGTTTTAGTGATTTGGTGGAGAGATTTTTGTTTTATATATTTTACTAGAAGCATATTATTAAAGGGAGTTTTCATGATTGTGGATTCAGAGTTGAGTTTTTGTATTGTGTATGTCTGTAAATGAGAGAGAGAGAGAGAGAAGAAAAATAAGAAAAAGAAGCAGAGTGAGTATTTTCCCACCCTGTTGAAGTCTTTGCAAATTCTTCCAGAGTCTTTGCAAGTGGTAACAGTTTAATTATTTTCCCTTTTCCCTCTCTGGTTACTAAGAAGTAACAGGCGATGGAAACCTATTTGAGTGTGGAGACTGTGCAGTGGTGTGTTCATTAGCATTCTCCTGTAAGTTTCTAATAAATGTGTGTGGTTACACAGAGATGATATAATCAGTTTGTGGGGAGTGCTGCTCTGCACACACTGCAGATGGCTCACTCCCAGCAGGGTACTATGATGCCTCTAAGAAGTATCAGGCTCCAAATAGGCTGAGGATTTTTAACCCTCCTGAGTTTGCTGGCAGAAAGGAAAAGAGCAAGACTTTGCCTCAGAATTTTTTGGTTTTGGTAGTGCTTGTACCCCAGACAGAAACCAAAGTGCCTTGCACATAGGATGATATTGGTAAAAAACACTATCCTAGGGATTTTTATATCAAAATTAAATGAGCTTTTTAGAAAAGTAGATAAAATGTTTGCAATGTTTGGGGAGAAAATGCTACAAAATTCAGACCTTGACCATTGTGACAGCCAGAGGCAAACCCAACTACAACTTCCAGTTCTTTTTTTTTTTTTTTAACAACTTTTACTTTAGATTCAGAGGCATATATGCAGGTTTGCTATAAAGGTAAACTGTGTGTCATGGGGGTTTGGTGTACAAATAATTTTGTCACTTAGTACCCCATAGTTATTTTTTTCGGATCCTCTCCCTACTCTTAACCTTCACCCTCTGATAGGCCCCAGTGTGTGTTGTTTACCTCTTTGTTTTCATGTGTTCTCATCGTTTCGCTCCCACTTATTAGTGAAGATATGTGGTATTTGGTTTTCTGTTCCTGCATTAGCTTGATAAGGATGATGACCTCCAGCTTGATCCACGTTGCTATAAAGAACATGATTTCATTCTTTTTTATGGCTACATAGTATTCCATGGTGTATATGTACCACATTTTTTTAATCCAGTCTACCATTCATTGATGGGCATTCAGGTTGATTCCATGTCTTTGTTATTGTGAATAGTGCTGCAATAAATATGCATGCATGTGTCTTTATGATGAAACAATTTATGTTGCTTTGGGTATATACCCCATAATAGGATTGCTGAGTAGAATGGTAGTTCTGTTTTTAGCTCTTTGAGGAATCACTATATTGCTTTCTACAATGACTAAATGAATTCATACTCCCACCAACAGTGTATAAGAGTTACTTTTTCTCTGCAGTCTCACCAGCATCTGTTATTTTGTGACTTTTTAATAGTAGTCATTCTGACTGGTCTAAGATGTTATCTCATCGTGGTTTTGATTTGTATTTCTCTAATGATCAGATATTGAGCTTTCTTTTTATATGGTTTTTGGCTATATGTATGTCTTCTTTTGAAAAGTGTCTGTTCATGTCTTTTGTCCACTCTTAAAGGAAGCTATTTGTTTTTTTTTTTTCTTGTAAATTTGTTTATGTTTCTTACAGATGCAGGATATTAGGTCTTTGTCAAATGCATAGCTTGCAAATACTTTCTCCCATTATGTAGGTTTTCTACACACACTGTTGTTAGCTTATTTTGCTGTGCAGAAGTTCTTTAGTTTATATCCCATTTGTCAATTGTTACTTTTGTTACAATCGCTTTTGGTATCCTCCTCATGAATCTTTGCCAATTCTTGTAACCAGAATAGTATTGCCTAGGTTGTCTTCCAGGTTTTTATGGTTTTGGATTTTACATTTAAGTCTTTAATACATCTTGATTTTTGTACATGGTGTAAGGAAGAGGTCCAATTTCGATCTTCTGCATATGGCTAGCCATTAATTAAATGGGAAATCCTTTCCCCATTCCTTGTTTTTGTCAGATTGGTAAAAAATCAGATGGCTATAAGTGTGAAGCCTTGTTTCTGGGCTCTCTGTTCTGTTTTATTGGTCTGCATGACTGTTTTTGTACCAATACCATGCTATTTTGGTTACTGTAGCACTGTAGAATAGTTTGAAGTCAGATAGTGTGATATCCCCAGCTTTGTCCATTATGCTTGGCTATTTGGGTTCTATTGTAGTTCCATATGAATTTTAAAATAGTCTATTTTCCTAGTTGCGTAAAGAATGTCATTGTTAGTTTGATAGAAATAGCATTGGATCTATAAATTGCTTTGGACAGTATGGCCATTTTAATATTGATTCTTCTGATCCATGAGCATGGAATGTCTTCCCATGTTTGTGTCTTCTTTGGTTTCTTTGAGCAGTATTTTGTAATTCTCATTATAAAGATCTTTCATCTCCCTAGTTACATATATTCCTGGGTATTTTATTATTTTTGTGGCAATTGTGAATGGATTGCCTTCCTGATTTGGCTCTTGGCTTGGCTGTTGGTGGTGTATAAGAAAGCTAGTGATTTTTGTAAATTGATTTTTTATCCTGAAACCTTGCTGATGTTGTTCATCAGCTGAAGGAGCTTTTGGGCTGACACTATGGGGTTTTCTAGATACACAATCACATTGTATATCTGCAAACAGGGATAGTTTGGCTTCCTCTTTTTCTATTTGAATATCCTTTATTTCTTTCTCTTTCCTGATTGCCCCGGTAGCACTTCCAATACTATGTTGAATTGGAGTGGCAAGTGAGGGCATCTTTGTTTTGTGCCAGTTTTCCAAAAGAAATGCTTCCCACTTTTGCTCCTTCAATATGATATTGGCTGTGCATTTGTCATACGTGGCTGTTATTGTTTTGAGGTATGTTCCTTCGATACCTAGTTTTTTAACATGAAGTTTTAACATGTTGAATTTTATCAAAAGCCATTTCTGCATCTGTTGAGGTAGTTATGTGGTTTTTGTATTTAGTTCTGTTTGTGTGATGAATCATATTCATTGATTTGCATGTTAAACCAATGTTGCATCCTAGGAATAAAACCTACTTGATCATGGTGGATTCGTTTTTTCGCTTGTGCTGCTAGAATCAGTTTGCTAGTATTTTGTTGAAGATTATAAAATCAATGTTCATCAAGGATATTGGCCTGAAGTTTTCTTTTTTCTTATGTCTCTGCCACGTTTTGGAATCCGGATTATGATGGCCTCATAGAATGAGTTGGAGGAGTCCTTTCTCAATTTTTTGAACAGTTTCAGTAGAAATTGTACCAGCTCTTCTTTGTACATCTGGTAGAAGTCAGCTGTGAATTCATCTGGTCCTGGGCTTTTTTTACAATTTCCATTTCATATTCAAAGCAAACTAAATAGTTTGCCTTCTGTTTGTGGAGACCAAGTAACAGTGAGATTTTACTTCAGAAGAAAAGGTCCAGAACAGCTCTTCTCATGTTTGTAACAGAGTTTGGATGCCTTATCACTAAGGCTTAGTCTGTGGCCTCTTTGGGATCCAATGCTTCATGTGTTTGATGGAATGTAACAGCTCTGTCATGAGTCCTACTCTCTTTTTGTCTTCTGCCTACCTTTTTTGAAATCCACACAGAAGCAGTGCTTGTTTGCAGAATCTGCAAATGAGGAGATTAGCAGGAAGCAGATAATTTGTGGGATGGGCAAAAGGAGCAACTCACTCAATGAGATCCAAATGATCTTCCAGTCTCTGCTCCTGTGATACAATTGAGTAGGGATATTGTAGCTTGTGCAGAGCCAAACCTTTAGGAGGGACTCTTCCAGGAAATCTGGGTCTCATGCATAAGATTAAAACCTCTTGTCTTCATTGCTAAAAATCTCCTTTACTTTCATGCTTCACCAGGGTGGTCTTCTTGGCCTTGTTTATGCCTCTTTTTTACCTCACTATTGAGGAAGTGGTTCTTGTAATGCAATTCTTACATTTATTGAATTGTAGATTACTATGAGATGTAAACTCTTCCAATTTTTACCAAATTCCAATGAGTTGAACAATAGTTGTGATTGCTATAAAAGAACAGAGAGGAGAGGCATAGAATTAGTTAGGAAAACAGAACCCAAGAATCTCTTATGGCCTCCAATTGGCAATGAAAAACTTTTAGTAAACATAGACTAAGCCCTCTGTATTTCAAAGTTAGTGAAGTAAAGTAGCATTTCTGCTACTCATTCCAAGAGGAAAATAACACTCTAGTAACAGCTGCAGATACACAAACTCCAGACTTAGATGGAGCCTTAAGCTATGCTTATGAAAGCTTGGCTAAACTTGATGGAACAAAACTATCGCATCTTTATATTCAAAGTATCTCATCTATAAACTTCCAGAATATCAGTCCCAATTCACAACTAACAAAGTATCTGCAGAAATCAAGGCTTAGAGTCACACATTTGAATCACTCATGTATAATGAATAAACAAATAAATGCTTAGTGAAATCATATATCATATTCAGTGATGCAGTATATACTCTCACCTAGTTGGAAAGACAAGAACTTCTATGTAACTACTCTAAAGGATACCATGCTTTTATAAAAGGAGCCGTGGATACTATAAAGATCAATGCTGTGGTAAGTTTCCCAAGAAAAGGGAAAGAAACTGAGCTGAGCCTTGAAGAATACACAGAATAAGAGCCTGTGTTACCAGTGAGAGAAATAATATGGGCAAGTACAGGCAAAACTGAATTGAATTCAATCATTATAAAATATGCACTGAGCACCATTATGACCAAGCATAATCGGAGTATGAACAACCTATTCTTTTTCAATCCTAAGAGTTTGTCAGAGGAACCCAGTGCTCAATCCCTTCTTGATGACTTTCACATTTAAACATGAAACTCTTATTTAAGCTATGTTTTCTACTCCACTATCTTGGTATACCAAAAAAAAAAAAGAGTGCATAGCTGAAATGCTGATTATTAGATTCAATGGCAAAAATAAAAAGTTAATTCAAAATATTCAGAAAGATTTTGTTTAAAGTCTTCCATCTGAGACAACAGTCTCATTGGAATAAGATAAATATCCTGATTTTGGAGTAGGCAGTGAAATGGTACTAAATTTTGTATATGAATCTCTTCTATGTATAGGGAAAGGGGAAAAGAGTGAAAATAACTCAGGATTTTTAAGCAGAGTTTTTAAGAAACCCAAGAGTCCATGGGCAGATTTCCCAGTTTCTGTAAATATTTAATAGAATTTAGTTGTATAAATACAATTTAAATAACTTTTAAAAGTATAGTAAAAATCCATTGATTTTGAAACACCAGAGTCCAGCAATCCTAAAAATGCTGGACCAAATATTATCCAAGGTAGAATTCTTTCACAGGATTTTTTTTTTCTCATGGAAAGAGCTTTTACTGAATGATTTGCTCTACAGAATCTTTATGTCATAGTAGTAGCTAACATTTATGGAGTATTTAGTGAGTGCCAGATTCTTGAGCTATGCATTTTACATGAGATGATTTCATGCTCATGACACACCTATGAAATAGACACTAATAGCCCCCTTTTATGATGGGGTACATGAAGCTTAAGAGAAACAGAAAATAGCCTAAAGCAGATGGTGAAGACAAGATTGGCACTTAGAGAGGCTGACAGTAGGGGCCAAATCCTTATCCACTACCCCAGGATGCCCTAAAAATATCTACATGACAAAATTTAGCACAGACTAAATGGGTACGATACATTCTTGTAGTTAGCAGTAATAGTACAATGCCCTTTCTCTCTGACTAATAATCTACCTGTATCTAGACTGACTAAAGAACTTCGGTATTTTTCACATAACAAATCACTTTTTATCCTCAGAGATGCTCAGAGCACTTTCCCTCTCATACATAATGCATGATTATGAATAAAGTACAGGAATTATTTTAAGATGTAATACTTCATTCTTTAAACATTATTAATGTTCATGTTATTTATGCTCAAGGTTATTTTTTCCTCATTGCCAAAAACATGAGCCATTTTAAAATTATACCCAAGTGCAAGTTTTCCAATAAGAAATATTCATGATATAATTACAAGGTGGAAATTAATATTTTAAAAATAAAACAATGCTATGTCTTTTAGGCTGCATAGGCTAATGAAAATGCCTTGATTTTAGTCCAGCCAGAATATATCACTGGCAGCTCCAGAATTAGTTTACCTTTTTCCTCAGAAGCTTTAACTTATCACCTTCTGCAATCTACTGTCTGGGAAGTCAAGAATGCAAACTGCATTTCATATCCTTTACACCTCGAGTTTATCTCCCCCTATTTAGATAATGTGATATTCTGCCAAAATTGCAAGATTTAAATGCATTCAGCAGCCTTAGTTCAAGTAGCTAATTTTCCCTAAGAAGTTTTTTTTTCTTTTTCTTTTACATCAGACATCAGCAGGATATCATTTTATAAACATAAACTGTTAAAGAGAGTTTTCAGATTTCAATGACATCATTTTTATGCACCACTTAGGAGGTTTTGTTTATTTTTAAAAATGATTTTATTTTTACTCTAATAACCAATCATATGATTTTAAGTGCCCAGTTCAGAGTCTAAAATGGACAATACTTATTAAAGATTTTATTCACATAAAACTAAATCTTTATTTATTTGTCTATGAATAGAATTCCTTTGTGTCTTTACCTTGAAAATGTGGTACGAACATAGATGAAAGTCCTGGTTTTCATTTACTTTGATTCCACAAACCAGAAACATCAAAATATGATCTTTCAATAATATTAACCCATAGTAGAAAGAAATATGATTTGAATATTTGTATTCAAAGTGAAGCCACTGAAAGACTTGGAATTTATGTCTTCTAAGGACTGAACAGAACTCAAAATTACATGGACATATTTCAGTCCTCGTCTACTGCCACATGTCTTAATCATCTCTTCTTTTGCAGTTCTTCTTATCCCAGTCACTTGGTTTTGTTTCTCTATCTCTGATCCTGTGTTTCCTCTGCAGGTTCATCCTCCTCCATCCAACCATGGCAAGGTTGGACTTCCACAAGCCTGTTGATAGACAATCTTTCTGTCTCACAGTCTATGCTTTTCTGAGAAAATAACATCCATGTCCATAGCTTCCATCACCATACATACAGCACTGTGGTCATCCTTCCAAATCTATGTCTCTAGCTAGAAGTTTTCTCTGAGCTTTACATCTTTCTTCTCCTTCTTTGTTCCTTTCTTCCTCCCTTCCTTTTTCTTTTGCTTTCCTTCCTTCCTTCCTTCCTTCCTTTTCTTTCTTTTTCTTTTTCTTTCCTTCCTTCCTTTCTTCCTCTTCCTTCCTTCCTTTTCTTTTTTTTTTCTCATGATGGAATTTCGCTCTTGTTGCCCAGGCTGGAAGGCGATGGCTCAACCTCAGCTCGCCACAACTTCCGCCTCCTGGGTTCAAGCAATTCTTCTGCCTCAGCCTCCCAAGTAGCCGGGATTACAACGATACCCAGCTAATTTTGTATTTTTAGTAGAGATGCGGTTTCACCATGTTGGCCAGGCTGGTCTTGAACTCCCGCCCTCAGGTGATCTGCCCGCCTCAACCTCCCAAAGTGCTGGGATTACAGGCGTGAGCCACCGTGCCCAGTCTGCATCTTTATTTTCAGTGTCCTATCCTTCATCTCCACTTGGGAGTCGCAGACTCAGCATATCCAAACTTAGCCTATCCAAATTGATCATATGCAAAAACTAGTATATTGATCTATCCCCTAAAATGTGATTCTACTTCTGTTTCCCCTATCTCTGTGAACTCTGCAGAACTAACAGTTTTTTTGAATCTTCCTAACTTCAATGCATACTCAGTCCATCACAAAGTCCCATTAATTAATCTCTAACTCAAATCCATTAACTTTTCATTCTCTTGATTACTACTGTTCTACTCTAAGAATAACAATTTTTTACCTGAACTATGACAAGAGCTTCCTAACCTATCTCCCCATGTTCATCTCTCTGGCCTTTCTCTAATCTGTTCTTTGCACTGCAGTCCATGTGATTTTTTTTCAAAATGCAAATGTAATTATTTTCAATCCACCATTCTCAGCTACCTTCATCCCATCTAGATGAGCTCAAGATTGCCAACAGACACAAACTGGTCTAGGTGACTGTGACTGCATGTCTATGTGGGAGGGAGGGCAAAGGAAAGACCTACAGGCACAAGTCTGAGAATCTGTCTGATTGCATATCTCTGATTATGTTCCAAAGCCCCTTAAAAAGTTTCTAGTCTTGTTCACTATTTGAAATTATATTTGCCTTTTCACAGGAAATGCCACTTGTATGATAGAAATCTCATCACTTTCCATTCTTATTTTTTATCTCTGTATGATCCACAGAAGTCATGTACTTCAGAGGACTTTGCCTTTCGAGAGCAGTGTGGTAGAGCAAGAAGAGCTCAGATTAAGGAGTCATACCAATGTGGACTTAAATCACAGCTCTGCCATTATTATTATTTCAGCCTCAATTTTAAAATGAAGACATTTCATAAATTTATTTTGAGAATTTGATGTTTTATGCAAAGAGTCTAGCATATCACCTAACATATAGCAAGTAGCCAATGAATTTTTTTTTCCTACCTATATGTGTGGTGCCAAAGTATTCTATGCCAAGGAAAAGCCCAAGATCATTTGTAAATTTATCCATACTTTAAGTTTGTTTTACAGACACTTGGGAGTAAGCATTGAGTGAAAAATTTTATTTTCGTTACTTCTTTTTAGCTAACATATTTGGAGCAATTCCTATGCACTAGACTTCATGCTATGCAATTTACATTCACTTTAATTACTACAAATTTTCTATTATACTATCCCATTTTACAGTTAAAAATTGGTAGAGCTCGAATTTTGAACACAGGCCAGAGTTTGTAATTTTATCTACAGATTTTGACCTCCCTCATTGAGAGACCCAATCCAGAAAGCGCAGATGAGAAATGCTGCCTTTGATCATCTAAATTTCATCAGGGACCTATAGAACACTACTTCATTTTGCTAAAATCCAGAGCCAGGAAACTTGACCATATGAACTTCTTTTCACATTACATGGCAATTCTAAGCTAAGGGACCCAAAATATGCTTTATTTTTTCATGTTTGATATAATGCAAATAATCTTTCCGAAATTATAGCATTTTATACCTCTTTTTAACAGTATTAAATACCATGACCATAAAGGATTATTCATGAAGTGTTAAAGATTAGGAATTTGGCAAGAAGGAAGACTTTTAACTGTGGTCTTTATAAAATTAAGGATAGTTTAGGGACTGGATTTTGACAGCATCATGTAAGAAAGTATGTGAGCCTCTATCTTTGACAAAACAAAATAGAGTTTCAAACAAACTGTCTCGGAATAGAAAGTTTGAACCTCAGAGAATATTCAAAATACACAAGGATTGTGCACTGGAATAGTTATGCAATGTGATATGTACTAAGTTCATATACTAGGAAACATTTATTTTTCCCCAAGGCTAAGGGCTGAAATCTATCCTCTAAGGGAGCTCTATGGCAGTACCCAAAGAAAAACACATGTTTGTCTGATATCCCACAAAGAAATCCATCTGAAAATAGAAAAGATGTGTCTGCAACATTAGTTTACAAATCTGACTGCAGTTTATATTATCAGTAAATGTTTGGATTCACAAATCAATATAAAAACTACAGGATATCTATAGTTAAATAGAGTCACTGCTTTGCTTTGTTGGTCCTTCCTAACCCTGGCCTGCAGTTCTGTGAAATCTAAGAATATGGGTGGAATCTACTAATGGTTTGTGTAAGCATATCCTAGAGTAATCTTAAGGCAGTGATTTTGCTGGCAGACAAGTCTCAACTTTAAATCATATCATTTTATCATTTAAAATAAGGAGGATGTACTAAAATATACTTAGTAAGCTTGTACAATGCTGAATATATGGTAGGTGCTCAATGAAAGTGAGTCAATTGACCAACATCTCTTGGGGGGGCTAATGATGCTTTTAAGAGGGCCGAGTGTAACTAATATACTTCTCTGTTTCTATGCCTTATATTTTCAAATGATCAGCTAACTTCCACATTTAAAATGATCTACAGCTAATATATCATCAAATTAATTATTTAAGACAAGAGTACAATTAAATGTCAAGATAAATGGACTTTGAAGAACAGAGCAATCATTTAAGAAGATATCAGTTATGCTAAAACTTTTTAATACAATAAATACCTTTGTATATAACTTTGAAATAACTAGAGATTGTGAAGAGAATTAGATAGATCTGCTGAATTCCTAAACAATAGAGACTCACTTTCACAAGATAAAACACTATAACCTTGTATTGATGTGGCAGACATATCCTAAGGTGACCCCTGGTCAGTCCTTTCCCCTATAGGGTGGGAGGAATCTGTGACTTGCTTCTTATGGAAGAATATGACAAATTCTCTCTTGATTTGGTTACTGTTACCTGTGAAAGGGAATGGAATCTTATTCTCCTGATTCCAATACATTATTGCATCAGGTTCCATAGGCTGCTAAAACAAAGTTAACACAGATTTGGCATCTTAAAACAATAGAAATTTACTCTCACAGTTCTGGAACCACAAAACCTGAAGTCAAAGTGTATGTAGGACCATGCTCTTCCTAAAAGAAATAATATTTCCTTGCCTCTTCTAACTTTTGGTGGTTGCCAACAATCCTTAGTGTTCCTTGGCTAGTACCACCCTAACTCCATTTTCTGCCTCCACTGTCATATGGCCATCTTCCCTCTGTGTGTCTATGTGTATCTGTTTTCTCTTATAAGCACCTACTCCAGTATAACCTCATCTTGCCTTAACCAATTACATCTGCAAAGACCTTATTTCCAAATAGAATCACATTGTGAGGTTACAAGTGGACATGAATTTGGGAGGACACTATTCAACCCAGTAGAGTTATATAAGACTCTGTCTTAACAGGCAGAAGGGAGAGACTATCCATTGTTGAGTTGGGAAAAGTAAATATCTTGACTTTGAGAAGGCTTGTGAGGGGACTACATAGCAAGAAATTGCAGGCAACCGCTAAGAGCTGAACACTGTCTGCTTCTGGATAACAGTTAACAACAATAACAACAACAACAAAAAACAAGGACCTCCGTTCTACAAGCACAAGAAAATGAATTCTGTCATTGACCTGAGCTTGGAAAAGACCAAGTTCCAGAAATGAATTCAGTCCACTGACACCTTGTGTACTAGTCTGTTCTCATAATGTTAATAAAGACATACCCAAGACAGGGTAGTTTGTAAAGGAAAAAGGTTTAATTGACTCACAGTTCCACATCGCTGGGGAGGCCTCACAATCATGGTGGAATGAGGTGCAAACTCACATCTTACATGGTAGCAGGCAAGAGAGCTTGTACAGGGGAAACTCCCATTTATAAAATCATCAGATCTCATGAGACTTATTCACTACTACAGAAACAGTATGGGGGAAACTGCCCCCATGTTTCAATTATCTTCACCTCGCCATCCCCTTGACACGTGGGGCTTATTACAATTCCAGGTGAGATTTGGGTGGGGACATAGCCAAGCCATATCAATTTAATTGTACCCTTGTGAGACGCTGAATAGAGGACCCATCTAATCCATGGGTGGAAGATAATAAAGGTGTAATGTTTTAAGATACAAAATGAGTGGTAATTTGTTCTAAGCATTGAAAAACTATTATAATTGGTATCATGCTTTAAAAGTTTCATTCACTGTACTTCATTTTTACTTTCCAAGGCCAAATCTGAAGGTGTTTCATTCAGCTCTGAATTATATACATCACCAACATTTCAGTGTACTCATATGGATTGTTGGGAATGACCTATAAAAGTTGAATGTGTTTAGTAAAGCCATAGAATTGTAGTGCTCAGAAGAATCTTGGAGATTATATATTCCAATCCTTTTATTATACAAATAAAAAAAACTGAGCCACGGACTTAGAAACTGATTCGTTTGATCACAGAGGTAGCAAGTGAAAGAGGCAAACACAGGTCTCCTGGGATCCAGTCCAACATTTTTTCAATATTGTAGATCCTCACCAACACCCTGGGATCTTCTGAGATCCCTAATGCAAAATTACAGAAAGGCTGAAAATAAATCACTGACTTTTAGAAAATACATATAAGTTATACAGCTTTAATAAATGTCAATAATCATAATTACCATTAATTCACTCCTAGAAATGTGCTAGTCACATTTTATTTACCAAATACTTGATAAATAAAAAATTAATGTCATGTTTTTATATACAATTACCATTATAAAATGTAAGTGATCTGAAGGCAGTGCAGTCTTGTAGGCAAAAGCCATGACTGTAAAGTGAGACCCACCTGACTTTGAATGCAAGCACTAACATTTATTCACTTATAAACTTGGAAGATTTCTTAAATCTCTCAGCCTTCAGTTTCCTCCTCTGCAAAATGAAGGTCATAAAATTGAGCTCCCAATGTTATATTTAGGTTCAAACAAAATAATAGATGTAAAATGCCTGGTATTTACAGGGTGCTTAATAAATGTTAGTCTATTTCCATTTGCTGATGAATTTGTTCTTAAGTAAAGAACAGTTTTTCCGCTACTCAGATGTTTCTCTGAATTATAATCTGTGTTAGGAGCATTTAATGCAAATATTCTTTCATTTCAATGTGAAGTGACATTGCTTTGAAAGCAAATTTCTTTTGTAAAGATTTGCTCTTCCTTGGTTCCAGCTACTCATCCTTTATCCCCTCAACAAGCTTAGGAGAAAATAAAGGCCTAAAAAGTCCAGCAAAGAAAAAAAAGTGCATTTTACTAGGGCTGAATTTACTGACACATAAGAACCACACACAAACCAGCAGCTCAAAGATTCTTAATCACTGATTAGGAGTTTATATAATTCAGAGGTAGTAATCCAAAACCTGTTTCAAATTAATGACAGCAGAAAAGTGATGTGGAAGTAGTTACTGTTAAACTGAAATTCTTCTGATTGCACTATTTATCAGGTGGTATTTCAGATAATTAAATAGAACTATGAGTAACATGAAAGATTATAGTTATGGCTCACTTTTGCATGGGTCTGCTGAGACGTGGTAATAATGTTCTGGCAGAGCTGGAAAAATTCCAACATGGACCATACTGAATTAAGCAACAGCTGGTGAAGAAGGTTTAGTTTATAAGAACTGTCCTGACAGCTGGAGAAAAGTGATATGTGGTTCTTACTAAATTGTCACATTAAAAATTAGCAGTAAAATAATTACAAGTTAATTATAAATTTACTGTCTTGATTTCAAATCTTAAGCAATCTTTCCTGGGGCCATTTTAAGGCCATTGTAAAGTTCTTTAATCTCTGCTCAGGAAAATTTATTTTCTAGCAGGTGTGCCTTATAGCTAAAAAAGGAGACATGACTTAAAATCAGTTCCATGAGTTTCAAGCATTTCCACATGTTTTAAAAAATAGTAATTTCAATGTTTCTTGAAACCAGGGAAAGGTCATGGGGAGAGGAAGCTGTGAAAACCTTAATCCTGCAAATCTCATGACACATGGCATGATGCAATGGGGTTTAAAGCCAGAAGGTTTGGGTTCAAGCCTCTGCTCTGTTAATTACTAACTAGGAGGTTTAAGGTAGAATGCATACCACCTTTCAAACTTTAGTTTCCACATCCAACTTGAAAATCATAGCACCTACCTTCCAAACTGTCGTTAAGTAGGTGATTTATATATAGTACCTAGGCCAACAGACTTATGGTTCCCAAACCATGCACTGAAGCCCCCAAGGGCACTGCACCACACTTACATGAGAACCATGGGATATGTTAAAGTGTTGAGGAAAATATAGCAATACTCAAAACCTGTCAGCCACTGTGTGACCTACTAGCTCAAGGTAGTTTACAGTTTCAACATTAGATCATATTACATCTCTTTCATTGATGTCATATCTCTGCTGAGCTAAGTTTTGGTGGTGGCTAGATAAAAAGCCAGTAAACATGAAAATCAATTTGGAACAGGAAACGAAGATGGTGGATCCAATATGATTCCAAGGTCTGAGAGGTGCACAGTGCCCAAGAAACCCACACATCTCATTAGTAAGTAAGTTATCTGTAGTTAAGGCTGAAATAAAAATTATCTTTCTTTCAATGTATGTGTACTATTATGTTCAAACAGCTACTCTGTTGTTAGTGTGTATAAATACATTTTAAGTTGTTTGGACCTAATCACTCAATTCATGACACTGTTAGTTATTTTGGCCTAGGAATCCATTGAAAAAAATACTGAGATATTTAGTGCTGTAAATCAAAAAGGTTTTGGAACTTCTGCAGAAGGGACCCAGTAAATGTTAGCTTCCTCTTAGACTTCACGTTCTTTCACATGATTGACTCGCCTCCTCAAAATTTAGACAAATCTAGTTATGTTCTCACTGGCAATACTGACTGCTATTGTCAGCCTTTGCAATTTGGTGGGGCCCTATAATTAGCTCTGATCAGTAGGATTTGAAGGTTATGCACCCTCCATTCACTCTATTCTTCTACCAACGTGCCTTACTGTTGTGAAGAGACAATGAAGTCACAAGACCCAAGTAGCCCCAATGGTCAAATTAACATATGGAAGACATTTTCCTAGAGAGTCACCTGGGTGCACTGATTTAAGCCAAAGAGATCTGGAGGTTTGTTTACTGTGAAGCATAGGCTTGTTCTATCTTGATCAATACTCAAACTTGTTTCCTTCTGTTGGTCTTCTCCATCACTTTCCTAAATATGGTTTTCTTACTCTTTATGTCCAGCTCTGAAAAATAATTAGATAATAGCTGGTATTATAGAAAAGTTTACCTGAATAATAAAGCCTGAATGGTGGAAAGCTCAAAGAATAGTTAACAGCATCAACTAAAACAGTCCAATTAATAATTAACAGCATTGACTAAAACATAGTGTGATTCCCCATACCACAAATTAGATAGGAACACATTCATTTAGTCAATGCCAAGCTTGGGTTTACATCTTAAGGGTTTAAAAGAAAATTGCAAATGTTTTAACAGTATGATTTCATTTAGGTACAAGGATATATACAATATGATAAAACCACTTTTACATAAAATGTTGGAACTATAGATATTCAATAACAAAGTATTTTCTGTATTCATGGAAATTTTGCTATACATCAAAAATAAGAAAGCAATTCAAACAGGTACACATTTCGATGGTGGGGACATTTCTGATCGAGCTAGAGCAAGCAGAGGAAGTCATCTCTTCCAGTGCTTATAGAGTGAGACTAGAACAAGAATGATTTTTAACAGTAGATGTGCTTTAAAGGGAAATTTTTTTAAATTTCTTCATACTTCAGATATTAGAAAGAAGATGAGGATGACTGGAAGGAAGTCAGGAAAAAGAGAACTGCATTCTTTAAGTACCCAATGTTAACTGAATACTGTAATGTGCATTCTATAAATGCTACCAGGTAACTGGAACTTGGTATCTGTTGAGCCAGTGGCATCTGTTGCCTATTATCAACGGCAGAAATCCAAACACTTCTGCCTACTGTGTCTTGGTATTGCAGTTGCCAAATATTGGATGGAATTCTGCTTTCCTCGCACAGAGATGAGACAGAGCAAGATCAGCTTCAATAGGGGCTGTCGGTGTCCCATGGCCGGCTGGTCTCTCCTAGCAGCTGATGTAAAGCAATTGGCCTGCATGCATCCCTCTTATACTGCTGCAGAAAGACCTCGTCCTCTCCCCACAGTGGATAGATATATACTTGTGGGGTTGGCGAGAAGCCATATGACACACATACTTAAGCAGAACAAAGGAATGCACATGAAGTCTGAAGCAGGAAGGTTATTCCCCCACAAGATGACAAAACCAGCAAAGACTGTGAAAACTCTTTATCTCTTGGTAAAATAGTGTTCCAAGTCCAAGATCTGCTCTTTTGAAGCAAGAAGGCATTGAAAGACTGCCCTCACGATGGTAGAGCATGACATCTTAGCAGAATGTATAATACTTCTGAATAGTTGGAGTAAGAATACCTTTTAAAGAATGAAGCAGTGTGAGGTATAGGCAGTAAGGACGGGTATGGAGAAGAGGTATTACAGAATTAAGTTGGAATTAGACTACTGAATAGAGAAAACAATATAGAGTACTATTAGTCTTTGTTCACCAATATTTACCCAGTCTCAGCCTTTTGGTAGATATTCATTATTTTAATTGAATGAATGAAAGAAGGAAAGATTTGCTTGGAAGCATAGAGGTAACCATAATTTTAATTAAAGAGGCATTTAATGATCATATCAAGCAGCAGTGACAAAACACTACTGTTGAAAGAGAACAGTGTAGGCACTTTGCCTACAGGTAGTAGACTTTTGTAGTAAGACAGGTTGGGGAGATGAAGGTCCAAAGATGAGCACTGAAGATTGAGAGAAGCTGTTAAATAAATTAGAAGGACCAATAAAATAATCTAGTGGTCAACTGGATGTAGAAGTAAGAGTTCAAAGATAAATATGAATTATCTAGCAGATTTAGGAGAGGAAAGTTGTTGAACAAATGGTGATGCCACTAATTGAGATAGAAAATGCAAAAGAAGACAAAAATAGGAGATAGTGAGCTTGATGTTGAGCTTGTTTCATTTACATCTTATGAGGATAAAAGTGGCAATGTTCAGGAGCTCCAGAGAGAGGGTAGGCTGTCAGCAAGTAGTGGGCACTGAGATAAGAGAGTGAAAGAAATCACCCAAGGAGAAACTCTAAGACAAAATGAGAAGAGGCTTGCTAATATATGGGAAGTACCAACATGCCATATGGGAAGAAGAGAAAAAGCTAATGAAGGTGCTTGGAAAAAAAATATTGGGAGTGGGGAAATGGGAACTAAGAGAATGATAGGCTGAAATGAAAAAAAAAATTCAAAAGAGAAAGTCATTAGCAAGGAGTTGTCAAACTGGAATGGAACTGAAAAGTACCCATTGAATTTGGCCTTTGGGTCATCACAAATCTCAAGAAAATAGTAGGATCAGAAGGCAGATTGCAGAAAAAAAGCCAGCTTCTTTATTTAGGAGAGAAAGAAGAATAGTAGATACAAACGGCAGATTATGAAAAAAACTTTTTAAATCCTGACAAAAAGGAGAGACAATGTCAATCAACTTGGCATCAGCTTAACAGATATGATTTGAGAGATACTGGGAAAATGCTTCCAAAGGTAAAAAGAACTTTCCACGTGGCACCCATAGTTTGTTATCTAAAACCTCTTCTGCTATACATTGCTATTTTAAATCATAAAGTTTTTTTTCTTTTAAGGATCTTCATAATAAAATGTAATTGTTCCTGAAAATAGTAGTATCTTAAACTCTTCCTCTGAAGTGTTAGTTGACAAGGATTTAATAGAGAAAATCTTCCTGTCTAATGAGACACCAAAGGTGTCTTGGTATTTGGCAAGTAGGAAAGAAGAAAGGGCCTATTAAATGAGGACTTGTGAGGCCTCAAAAAAATAAGCCTCCTACCGGGCACAGTAACTCATACCTGTAATCCTAGCACTTTGGGAGGCCACAGTGGGAGGATCACTTGAGCCCAGGAGACCAGACTGGGCAACAAAGTTAGACCCTGTCTCTATAAAAAATAAAAATTTAGCTAGGCAGGTAGCACATGCCTGTAGTCCAAGGTACTTGGGAAGCTCAGCTGGGAGGATCCCTTGTGCCGGGAAAGTCAAGGCTGCAGTGAGCCATGGTTGCATGACTGCACTCCAGCCTGGGTGACAGAGCAAGACCCTATTTCAAATATATATATATATATGCATATATATATCCTCCTATTTGATAATTTGCTTAAATCTTGTTTAGATTGTTTTTCTGTAGGCTTGCTCTGCCAAAACTTACTATTTTTTGAAGAAACAGGATAGTTAAGAATATTTAAATATGTAATAGAAGTGGACTTCTTAAAACACATAGAAACTGGTGATATTACTGAGATGTTAACAGTTGCTGTTGCTGCGCAGAATAAGATCTGAAATTACTGCATTCACTTTGGTTATATCAAACGTGCCTTTCTGACCCTAACAAAGAATATGTTGTCATACATCTACTACTCTTCACAGCAAGGCAGATCCATGATGAGAATTTTTAACTTATTAACAGCTGCTTTCCAGTTCAATGAGTTAATCAAGCATTTACCGAGCACCTACTATGTATCTAGTATTTAACAGAATAGGTTTGAAGCAAGAATAAAGAAGAATCATAGTTAGGTATTATTTTAATTGAAAAGTAGGTTTGTGGTATGTAAACATGTAATAAGTAATTGTATTAAAATAAATCATTTTTTTTCAAGACTGCCATATATTCATCTTATTACAAATGGAAATGCCACCGTGAGAATAAAAATTATCTGGTAACCAATACATTGAAAATCTTTTCTCCTTCAGGGCAAATTTTCATGAATATTGACTAGAGAAAAGAAAGAAAAAATGTAATAAGCATATAATCTGTTTTGCTTATGGTTTTTTTTTTTTTTGAGATGGAGTCTTACTCTGTTGCCCAGGCTGTAGTGCAGGGGCACAATCTTGGCTTACTGCATCCTCCACCTCCTTGATTCAAGCAATTCTCCTGCCTCAGCCTCCCAAGTAGCTGGGACTACAGGCATCCGCCACCATGCCCAGCTAATTTTTGCATTTTTAGTAGAGATGGGGTTTCACCATGCTGGCCAGGCTGGTCCCGAACTCCTGACCTAAGGTGATCTGCCTGCCTCAACCTTCCAAAATGCTGGGATTACAGCCATGAGCCACTGCACCTGGCTGCTTATGTTTTGTTTTAAATCTGCCATTATATCGAATAATTTCATCTCCTTCACCATGTTTGTGGCTGCTACAAAATAATAGTTCCTTATTGTAAGTACTGCTAATTATTAACCAATTATAATACTACCTTATAAAAAGTTTAAAATATTTTTTCACTTAAAATGTATATATCTGGTCCCTGATTTTTCTTTTTTCTTATAATTATAAAATGCCTGAACTATGTTATGAAATCAAAACTGCTCTTTAAAAATCTATTTTTTAATGCTTTCATGTAGGAATTATATTTATTCATGGTTAGCAAATGTATTTGTTAGAGATGGTTAAACATTTATCTATTCTATTACATTATAAATTAGTTGGAGAATCTGGTAAGTCTAGATCTACCACTAATTTAAAAAATAGGTTTTTAATTCAAATTTGACAAGCCCTTTTCAATTCCAAATTTTAACTTTAATGTCTGGTATAAGAGAAATAACTGGTGCATTGATTATTACAAGGTACATCACACAATAAGAAATAATCACAACTAACACATGCAGTGTGGAGAACTTGCATACAACTCACATGCAGCCTCTTGGGTATCAGCTATACTGCTAAAGGAACTTGAATTACTGCCATGTATTATACAACGTGGCAATGCCCAGCAAATTTAAGACCTGATTACTTTTTGTCCCAGTAATTTTATTTCTAGGAAGTTATCCCAATGAAATAGTCATGAATATAGGCAAGATACATTTACAATGATAGTCATTACAGTAGTGTCTGTTGAAAAATTAAAAACTTCAAGGTCCATCATTAGGGGATGATTCAATAAATTATGATATTCTCACAGGAGGAAATATATGATTATTAAAAATTATAGGAAAACATAAATGATGAAAATGTTCAAATAAATTGTTAAGTTAAAAATCAGAATTTAATATATATGGTATAACAAACTTTCTTTTAAAAATACAGCTTTAGATATCGGTAGATATAGATAATGAGTAGAACAAAGACTTGAAGGACCAGCCCAAAGTTTTCATTCAACTGAAATATGTAATTTCCTCCTAACTGTATTAACCTCCTAATTGGTCTTCATCTATTCTTGAAGGGTTGTTTATTTGAGATAGGATCTAGCTCTGCTGCCCAGGCTGGATGGATGGAAGTAGTGTAATCTCAGCTTAACCTCCTGGGCTCCAGCAATCCTCCCACCTCAGTCTGTTGAGTAGCAGGGATTACAGGCACACACCACCACACCTGGCTTATTTTTGTTTTTTGTAGAGACAGGGTTGCGCCATGCTGGCCGTGCTGGGCTTGAACTCCTGTGTTCAAGTGATCTGCCTGCCTCAGTCTCCCAAAGTGCTGATATTACAGGCATGAGCAACCATGTCCGGCCTACTGTCGATGTCTAAGAATCCTTCTAGACTGCAGCCAAAATGTAAATCCTATCATGTCATTCATTCCTAGTTAGAAATGCTTAAAATGTTTCTTCTACTTTTATGACAAAGAACAATCTACTTCTTGCAGTATTTGTTCCCTGCCTGGTTCTCTCTTTCTCTCTCTCTCTCTTTCCTCTCTCTCCTCGCCTCTCTTTCCCTCTCTCTCCCGCCCCCCCCACCTCTCTCTCTCTCTCCCTCCCTTCTTGACATTCTCCTCCAGATCTCTTAACTTCATTATATGCATTGCTAACAACTGTATCCCAAAATTCAGTTCAAGTAGATCAGGTGAGGTATTTTTATCATCTCGTAAATAGGCATTGTTTTTGTCCTCCCTACAGTGCAAAATTACAAAAATCCATTCCTAAGGAAGAGATTATATTTCCTATCACACCTAGAAGCAGGCAAAGGGCTTTTCAATCAACCCTTAAGCAAGGTCTTGGCTAAAGAACAAACAAAAATGAACAGGGGTAGCTGGTCTTTCTGAAGGGTTTTTCTGGCAGGCTGTTTGGCTTACCAGAACAAGAGCAGGGTTGCCACCATTTGGGTATAGAAAGTAGAGGGTCTACCTTTTCCTGTCTCTGAATCGTGGTCATAAAAGAATGCTGATGTATTAGCAAGATTCACAGCCTTTTCTCATCACATCTACTACTCACATCATCTGTGTGTTTTGGGAAAAATCCTTTAACCTCTCAGTACCTGTTTTCTATACTGTAAAACAGAAGTTGAACTCAGTCATATGTCTATTCCAACATTTCTTTCCGATAGCTGTACTCTAAAACTTGCTGTCCTTTAGTGTTCACCTTGACTTGCTTTCACCTATGTATAAAACTGAAAATGCTGGACACACCCTAGTTTTTCCTGGTCCTTTAGAAGCCCTAGGAATTGATTTGACCAAGAGATGCCAGGAAAAAAAAAATTGTGAGAAGTAGACAGAACATGGCATTGACAGATCAAGCAAAGCAGTTAGCCAATTACGTACAAATCCACAGGCCAGATCTAGGCAGCTCAAGTGTTTCATGAATTTCAGAGGCTGGATGAACTTGTAAGGGCTGTATACTTGTATGTATGTGTGTGCATAAGCTTCTTGCAAAGGAAACCTCCAAAAATGTAGACAATCCCCCTTGTTTGTCCAAGGTCTAGACTGATCATGGCTACAGTGAGATAAATTTGACAAGTTGTGGGACAGGGAACCTCTGAAGAGTGATAGACTAATAGACCCTAATCCTCACAATACCCCACATTAAAATTCCATTGAACAGACACTCATAAAAGGGAAATAACACATCCTGCAGGGAGAAACCAAGGTAGACAGTGAACTCTTTCCCTTGTAAGTTTTCTTACCAGTCTTTCTGATTTTACAGCGTATGTTCAGAACCTTTTAGCGAAATGGAGGTTTCTTATTTCAGGCTAACTACTGCTAATCTGTTCCAAATGTTAACGTCACAAGTAAGATCTGGTAACCATCGCTGTATTGAATTGATAATGGGAATAGAGCTGATCACCATCTGGTTTGGTTCAGAGTACAACTTGCTGCCTAATATTGCAGAATTTGAGTTGGAAGTCCTCTGCATTTCATGAATGCCACAAAAAAAGAATTTAAACGAACAGTGCTCCCCAATAGGCATGTGTCCTTATTTATTTTTCTACAAGTTTGCGAAATATGGAGTATCACATTACTAATTTTGGCAAATTCCAGGGTATAAAAACAGGCCAAAACCCTTAAAATAAATTATGCCAGAACTGCCTAATGATAACTTAAAAAATTCATGGTGTTGGTTTTCCAGAGTTTTGACAGAAAACCATTCTGGAACTCAGAAACAAAATTTGACATTGGTTTCTAGTTGCATACCTCCCTTACCAAAGCTGCTGTTGCAGATCTATGAAAATATACTCTATTCTACCACATTATGAATAAATTGGAAAATCTGATTTATCTAGAACTACTCTCCATTTTAAAATGTATTCTTGAGTCAAAAGGAAACACTCACTAGTCCTTTCCAATTCCCAAATTTTCTATGGTATTACAATAATTCTGACAATTTAGCTTTTTAAAGAGGAAACTTCTAATTATGTGAAATTATTAGTGGATTGTCTAAAGAGCTTAGGAGTTCAGATAATATTTAGTGACAAGGACAATGTCTGTCATATTCTCATTGTATTCTTAATGCTTTGAATTATGCCTGGCACATAGTAGGTGTTTATTTAATGAATGGAGCCCAAGAGACCCATATGGAAGTAACAATTTCCTATTTACTTGAAATTTCAGCTCTTTAACCAAGGGCATTTAGAAACTGTAACCAGAGAATGTAAAGGCTTCATAAACGTTGTAGTAGCATGCAATGCCTCTTTAAGTATAACATCTATACTGGCAGAAGATCCAAATTTCATGAAGATTAGTTGCTCATTTATCTAGGGATGCAAGCCCAAAATACAAAAGCAAGGCAGAAGCATAATAAGTAACATAGCCTTCACTGGCAGATTTGTTTGTTTGTTTGTGTATATGTAGGTGTCAAGTACAGAATATCTCAAGGTATCCCATCTACTGCAGAGAAACAAGATTATATTTGTATCAATTAACGATGCCTTCAGGAATTTTTTTCTAAAACTTCTGTTCCCGGACTCCAATTTTTAACCATGTTAATAATTGTGAAATTTTATTTTTACAAGGTAGGCTTTCTAATGTTTCTCTGCTGAATACCTGTAAATATCTTACGGAAAACAAGCTTGTGGCCTATAGGCCACATGTGGATCAGGATGGTTTTGAATGCAGCCAACACAAATTAGTAAACTTTTTTAAAACATAATAAATTTTATGGCAATTTTGTTTTTAGCTCATCAGTTATCGTTAGTGTTAGTGTATTTTATGTGGGGTCCAAGACAATTCTTCTTCCAGTGTGGCCCAGGGAAGCCAAAAGATTAGACACTCCTAGGCTAAATGATTTGAATGTAAGCATAGATTTGCAGGGCTGGAGTAGAAGTTATCTGATCTAGTTCTCGTCATCCATTTGTAGGCAAGAACACGTGAAAAGGTGTCAAAGAATACGCAAATTTATCACTCCTATTTTTAAAGACCTCCCAACTAGACTTTAAGGACATCTACTGAATGACCTTCCAAGAGTCCTCTTAGAATCAAGCAGTTCTTTAATCTCATTTTTTATACCTTCTGGCCTGTCTGCTAAAAGGGCAGCCCTCATCTCCTAGCCAAAAAGCTCATGTCTGTGAACTATAAACTGATTTTTTTTAACAATATGATTTCATTATAAGAGGATGATTGTGGTAAAAGAACAAATTTATCTCCCCTCCTTTTCAGGCTCTGTATATCATATCTCAGATGCCTATTATGTTTGCCCTGTCACCCATCCTACAGAACTTTCAAGGAGAAAAAAAGGTACCTCTGTGGCACACTATAACTTGTGCCAGCAAATCCCCACAGTATCAAGAACATTCCTTTGTACTGTGATGAAGGCGCCTTCCCACAGCCAAGAAAGGAAACACCAATCCACATGTGTGTACCTTAAAAGAAACTTCATATATTCTGTTTGTCCTTTCCTTCTGATAGTCCTGCAGTCTGGGAAGCTAAGCAGAGTTGGGTCTGCTTCATGCTTGGAAAGGAGACAGTTTGAGATTATCCGGTATGCTAGGCTTTCTCTCCTCCCACTCCCATTACCCTCACCTCACCTGCCCAGAGCAGTGTGGTAATAGAGAAAGCATATTGGATTCCAGAACTTTCCATCAATTGCACACCCTCACTGTGCCGAAATTCTCAGAACAGACTTTTTTTAAGTCTCTAAAAATCTAAAATAGATTGTCATAATAAAGTCTGTTTGTTCATAATGGTTGGAAATGGGTTACTAAATTTGAAGAAGTTAAATATACGCGACATTGAAAATACCTCGAACTTACCATTCTGCTTTTTATCCCTACATTATTTTGCTCTTCTACTCCATAACCAAGTATTTTCTCTCCACTTTGTCTATGAAAGTTCCTCAGGACATAACTCAAGTCTAACACTCTCCTTGAAGTCTAATTATTATAACCTCCATTAAACTCTCTATCATCTCAATATTATACTCACAGTCCCTTTCTGGGGACATACCATCCTGGGTTCAATTATTCTCTATTTTGTAAATGTATTAGTCATCCCCCCAATAAGATTGTCAACTCCTTGAAAAAAATTAAACTCTGAGTTTTGGTACAACTACTTCCTTCATCATTTACTAGCTGTGTGATCTTGAGCATGTTCTTGAAATTTACTGTACCTGAGTTCTCTCATCTCCAAAACAGAGCTAAACATACCAAGCTTGGTTGTTGGGACCTCATAGATGATCAATAAGTACTTGCTAATGGATCACTATTTTCTTAATGATTTAGAAAGTATTTTCTAAGTACTTCAGCATTGCCATTACAAAAAAAAGACTCCACTGGAAATATATGTCAGTCTTCTCTCCCAGACCTGGAGCTCCCTGAACTTCAGTACTGTATCTCTGGTGACTAGCACAAGATTTTCTGAATGAATTCTCTGAACCCCCCAATATAAGTTTAGTTGTTCTTTCTCTGTGTTTCTTAATATGTGGTTGTACTTAACACTCACTGAAGTCTTTATTTCTGTGTATTCTAGTTGCCTGTTTACATGTCTGTTACTTCCAGTCAACTGTAAGTTTTTTGAGGACTGGTTTTATGTTTTTGCATATTCCCAGCACTTAAAATACTCAATTAGTAAGTTATAAATATAAACAAATAAACATTACTTTCTTACAAGAGGAGATAGCAAAAAACTATGAGGCAGAGTATGTTTTCTTAAAGAATATATAATTTTATTAAAATACATTTACCTCCTCTTCCTTCTACCCCAATATATTCCCATTTCATTATTGGCCTGTTAAAATACTGTAGTTATAATTCCAGCATGGCATATAACTGAAGAGAATCATTTTTAAATCATTAATCTCACTTTGAGAAATGTATATCAGAGAATTAATCCAACATAAGTAAAATGCTACTGTCATGCAATTTTTTACTACAGCATTATTTACAGAAGGAAAAAGAGGAAAAATGGTAGATGGGAATGTACAACAATAAATTTCAAATTGTTCAATACCTACTTGAAGATTTAAGTAGCTTTTTAAAACAATGATTATAAATGCTCCATAAAAGCATATGAAGTACCTAAAACATAATGCTTTCTTAAAAAAAATAACAAGAAATTAAATATGCACTGGAATTACAGCTATGCAAATATACAGCTAAAATATTAAAAACACTAAAAAAAAAAAATAGAAATTCTGTGACAATCGCATAATTGTAGGTAAATTTTTACTTTTATTTTCCAAGCTTTCTAAAGTACTGCTAAATTAGTGATGTGTTATCAATTTACTATTTTTAAAATTATCCTTCAGAAAGACTTTCAGTTGTCTATCTTTTGGGGTAATTAGTTCAAGGTGAACAGAGCCTAAACCAGGATAGAAATGGAAGTGTTTGGATTTTTTTTTCATTCAACGCTATGTTAGGTACTGAGGATATAAGGATGAACCAGATACGGTCTCAACCTTTGAGGATGTTCAAATGTATAAGGGGAAGAGCCTTTTCAAATATATAACCATGTTACAGTGTTATGAACCCAATTGTTAGTATGAATATGCAATGGGAAACCCAGAAGAAAGAGTGATTTATTAAGTCAGTTTGGCCAAGGAAACTTTCAATGAAGATTCAAGTAGCATTTAAGTAGGACTTTGAAGAATAATTAAGTTTATCAAATAGAGAAGGGGAAACATAGGAAGACTGATGAAATCTGAAAAACTCATAGCATATTAGGCAATAGGAATGGTGGATTAAATGGTAGAAAACAAAATTAAAGCTAACTTATTAAGTGTATGCTACATGCTGAGCACTTTAAATGGATTATAGCCCTTTAATCCCTAAATTCTAGGAAATGGAAATTATTATTGCTCTCATCATTACCACTTTGTGGACATGGAAACTAGTCTTGGTAAAGTTAGGATATCTCCTTGAGCAAGTCACACAGAAAGTGGTGAAGATGGAATTTTCATCCAGGTCTATGTGCTTTAAAGCCCTACATTTGACCACCAACAATAACAATACCGAGGCTACAAAGAACTTTAATTGCTCTATTAATAAAGTTAGACTTAATGCCATAACAAGTACAAAATAATCAAAGGTTCTTAATGCAAAACAATCAAAGCTATTGAAAGGTATATTGAGAAGTTAGAAAGAGAAGACCAATTAGGAGCATAATACAATAGGTTAGTAAAGCTCTGAATCAAGAAAATGAAAAGTGAATGCAGAAAGGAAATTCAAGAGGCCTTTCAAAGAGAGAACTGCAGAACTAATGACCATGAAGGACAGAAAGAAGTCCAAGGTTTATACTTTGGTGACTAAAAGTCTAGTAAATCAATTAACCAAGAAACAGAACACAGGTATGACAGAAAAAAATGATGACTTTGGGAAGCTGGAGTGGCTAAACTTGTATCAGACAAAATAGACTTCCAATCAAAAATTTTCACAAGAGAAAAAGAAGGACGTTATATTATGGTAAAAGGATCAGTTCATCGGGAGTGTAAATAACTTATAAATATATATGCACTGAGGGATCTAAGATGGCTGAATAGAATAGCTCTGGAGTGCAGTTTCCAGTGAGAATACCACAGAGGGTGAGTGACCACGCATTTCCAAAAGAGTTTTCAATGCCCACCTACCAGGAGATTCCCAGGCTAAAAAGCACCACAAGTTTCCAGCGCAGCTGTTTCAGCCAGTGTAGTGGGTCTCCGCAAAAAAACTCACACAAACCTGGATGGCTGTTTCAACAGGCACTTGGAATTGCCTGGGAGACAGAGCTGCCCATTCAACTGAAAAAAAGGGGGCTGAAACAGGGAGCCAGGTGATCTGGCTTGGTGGGTCCCACCCTCACAAAGAGCAGCAATCTGAAACGCTCTGAATTGAGAGTTTCACAGCAAGCGTAGCTGGACCCAGGACAGTCCAGTTCTGTGGGGGGAAGGGCATCCACCATTACTGAGGCAGTCTGCCATTACCAAGGCAGTCCACCATTACTGAGGCAGGCAGCCATTACCGAGGCAGTTATAATTATACCTTTATAAACAAAACTGTAAGGAAGTTCACACAGCAGCTGGGCAGAGCCTACAGCAGCTCAGCAATGCCTCTGCTTGCAGACTGACTAGGCAACTTCTTTGCAGGGCAGGGCATCTCTGAAAAAAAGGCAGCAGCACATCAGGAACTTATAAATAAAGCCTCACCTTCCCAGGACAGAGCACCTGGGATAAAGGCAGTTATGAGTTCCGCCGCAGCTGACTTAAACTTACCTGACTAGCAGCCCTGAACTGAACAACAGAGCTCACAGCTCAGCACTTGAGCTCCTATAAGGGACAAACTGTCTACTCAAGCAGCTCCCCAACCCCCATATACCCAAGGAGACACGTCATAAAGGAGAGCTCAGGCTGACGTCAGGTGTGTATCCTTCTGGGACAAAGATAACAGAAGAAGAAACTGGCAGCAACCCTTACTGTTCTGCAGCCACCACAGGTGATCCCCAGACAAGCAGGGTCTGGAGTTGACCCCCAGCTATCCTACAGCAGAGGGGCCTGACTCTTAGAAGGAAAACTAAAAACAGAAAGATATAACTTCATCATCAACAGAAAGGATGTACACTCAAAGAATCCATCCAAAAGTCACCAACTACAAAGACCACAGGTAGATAAATCCACAAAGATGGGAAGAAACCAGCGCAAAAAGGATGAAAACACCAAAAACCAGAATGCCTCTCCTCCTCCAAGGGATCACAACTCATCACCAGCAATGGAACAAAGCTGGATGGAGAATGAGTCTGATGAATTAACAGAAACAGGGTTCAGAAAGTGGGTAATAAAAAACTTCTCTGAGTTAAAAGAACATGTTCTAACCCAATACAAAGAAACTAAGAACCTTGAAAAAAGGTTTGAGAAAATGCTAATGATAATAAACAGCTTAGAGAAGAATATAAATGACCTGATGGAGCTGAAAAACACAACACGAGAACTTCATGAAGCATACACAATTTTTAATAGCTGAATCAACCAAGCGGAAGAAAGGATATCAGAGATTGAAGATCAACTCAATGAAATAAAATGACAAGGCAAGAAAAGAGAAAAAGGAGTGAAAAGAAATGAACAAGGCCTCCACAAAATATGGGATTATATGAAAAGACCTAATCTATGTTTGATAGGTGTACCTGAATATCACAGAGAGAATGAATCCGTGCCAGAAAATACTCTTCAGGATATTATGCAGGAAAACTTCCACAACCTAGCAAGGTAGGCCAATATTCAAGTCCAGGAAATAGAACACCACAAAGATATTCCTCAAGAAGAGCAACCCCAAGGCACATAATCGTCAGACTCACCAGGGTTGAAATGAAGGGAAAAATGCTAAGGGCAGTCAGAGAGAAAAGTCAGGTTACCCACAAAGGGAAGCCCACCAGACTCACAGCAGATCTCTTGGCAGAAACTGTACAAGCCAGAAGAGAGTGGGAGCCAATATTCAACATCTTTAAAGAAAAGAACTTTCAACCCAGAATTTCATATCCAGCTAAACTAAGCTTCATAAGTGAAGGAGAAATAAATTCCTTTATGAACAAGCAATTGCTGAGATATTTTGTCACCACCAGGCCTGCCTTACAAGAGCTCCTGAAAGAAGCACTAAACATAGAAAGGAACAACCAGTACTAGCCACTCCAAAAACGTACCAGATGGTAAAGACCATCAACACAATGAAGAAACTGCATCAACTAACAGGCAAAACAACCAGCTAGCATCAAAATGGCAGGATAAAATTCACATATAACAAAATTAACATTAAATGTAAATGGGCTAAATGCTCCAATTAAAAGATACAGAGTGGCAAACTGGATAAAAAGTCAAAACCCAACGGCGTGCTGTATCCAGAAAACCCATCTCTCATGCAAGGACATACATAGGCTCAAAATAAAGAGATGGAGGAAGATTTACCAAGCAAATGGAGAGCAAAGATAAGCAGAAGTTGCAATCATAGACTCTGATAAAATAGACTTTAAATCAACAAAGATCAAAAGAGATAAAGAAGGGCATTATATAATGGTAAAAGGATCAATGCAACAAGAAGAGCTAACAATTCTAAATATGTATGCACCCAATACAGAAGCACCCAGGTAAAGCAAGTTCTTAATGACCTACAAAGAGACTTAGACTCCCACACAATAACAGTGGGAGACTTTAACACTTCACTATCAATATTAGACAAATCAATGAGACAGAAAATTAACAAGGATATCCAGGATTTGAACTCAGGTCTGGACCAAGAAAACCTAATAGACATCTACAGAACTCTCCACGCCAAATACACAGAATATACATTCTTCTCAGTACTACATCACACTTAATCTAAAATTGACCACATAATTGGAAGTAAATCACTACTCAGCAAATGCAAAAGAACGGAAATCATAACAAACAGTCTCTCAGACCTCAGCACAATCAAAGTAGAACTCAGGATTAAGAAACTAACTCAGAACTGCACAACTTCATGGAAACTGAACAACTGACTCTTGAATGTTGACTGGATAAATGATGAAATGAAGGCAGAAGTAAAGATGTTCTTTGAAACTAACAAGAATGAAGTCACAACATACCAGAATCTCTGGGACACACTTAAAGCAGTGTTTAAAAGGAAATTTATAGCAATAAATGCCCACATAAGAAGCAAGGAAAGATCCAAAATTGACACCCTATCATCAAAATTGAAAGAGCTAGAGGAACAAGATCAAAAAAATTCAAAAGCTGGCAGAAGACAAGAAATAATTTAGATCAGAGCAGAACTGAAGGAGATAGAGACACACACACACAAAAAAAAAACCCTTAAAAAAATCAATAAATCCAGTAGCTGGTTTTTTGAAAAGATCAACAAAATAGATAGACCACTAACCACATTAATAAAAAGGAAAAGAGAGAAGAATCAAA